>JAXLNO010004326.1:298978-449886 GCA_038087875.1 Malacoraja senta
ATGCTTTTAATGTATTGAACTTTTGTTCTTATGTTTATGAAGAGCGGAGGGTCAGGACAAATCCTGTCAGGTGATGGGTGAAGACATGAGAGGGGAGGGGAACTATCAGCCCCCCCCCCCCGCCTGTACCTCGAAGCTCTAATTTCTTTGCTCCCCCTCCACTTCCACCTGCATTCCTTCCTCTAGCTTCACATTTCACAACACTTCAATCCTATTATCTTTCATCTCTGGCCTTTGTCCAATTATCTTGCCATTATCTTGGATTTTGCCGTTCAAACCCCCCACCCCCCCCCCATTTGTATCGACCGATCACTTGCCAGGCTTAGTCCCATACCCATCTCTCTTCCAGCTTTCTCCCCCCACCACATTCAGTCTAAAGAAAGGTCCCAAACTGAAACATTGCCTATCCATGTCCTCCAGAAATGTTTCCTCACACTTATTGTTGCCTAGAAACCAGCCCTCTCCTCTCACCTATATCCACCTATCAACTGCCAGGCTTTGTCCTGCCCCCCCTCCCCCTCCCCCTTCTAACTTTCTTTCCCAACCCCACATTCAGTCTGAAAAAGGCCCTGATCTAAAACATCACCTATCCATGTTCTCCAGAGATGTTATCTGAGCTGCTCCAGCACTTTGCATCTTGTGATTTAAGTGTTGGGTGTTGGGTGAGGAAAAGGTGCTTCCAGCTGTCTAACAATTCGACTGTAAATAATTATGTCCCTTGGATGAAACTCAACAAACCTGAAATTTCATACCTGACTTTATTAGAAAAAATCTCAAATTACCATAAATGTTAATTTAATTCTTAAATACCATTCCCTATTTAAGGTATCTTTGTCCAACTTTTGTTTCAGCAGATGATGCCCTGCACCATAAATGTGAATCTAATGTTACAACATGATGACAAATCTGGGAATTTTAAATTGTTTTGCAAGTTCCCCTCAATTGCAGGAAATGTGAAAAATGTGTGCCCTTAAATTTTTGTTTTGTGCTTGTAAGCGGCTTTAAGTCTCCCTAGAGATATCTACTGATCCATAGCGATGGCTGGATTAATTTAAAAGAATGTCCCTTTAGGATAATTTTATGTGGTTGTGAGGACATACATTGTAAGAAAATGCATATTTTTCATTGTCTAGCCTTACATTTGTTAAGTTAATTTCTGATGCCTTTTTCATTAGTTGGATCTTTGTTCCCTACTGTAGTGTGATTGTGCATTTGTAGGCAGGATGACTCATCAAAACTAACCCCAGTATTTGTATTTTTAAAACAACATTACTTTTTGTTTGGTTAGTCATTTCCAAGAGTTTTTTTACTAGTTTCTAGCACTCCTCCAAAAAAAGTGGGGTTTTATTTCAGACATTAAATTGGTTTAATGATCTCGTTCTAGATTTTGGCTCATTTATGTCATGTTTGAATATGAACGATTATAGGATTTATTTTATCTCATTCTAACAATTGAGAGCAAAGAGGAACTTTGAAAGAATTTAACATTTTGTGTTTCCGATATTTTTAATGTTGATAGTTGCAAATTTATTGTCATTTGTATAATCTTTATCTCTGCATGTGTGTTCCGCTGTGGGCTTTTACTACCGTCAAAGCTGTTTCGGTAATCTGGCATGAACCAACTGCGTAGAGTGAGGACTTGTACAGCTCCAGGTTGGTGTATGGCGTCAGCATTCTTGCTTCAGACTGTTGGGCTGACTGGAGTAGGGCCTGAACATAATCTTTCTCATTCGGGCCAAGTGTGCATTTTTAGGTAAAATGCAAAGTGAGAGTATAGCCCAGCAGGTCAGGCAATATCTGTGGGATTTTTGGGTTGGGACTCTTCTTCAGGTGTGAAACTTATCCTATGCATTCCCTCCACAGAGGCTGCCTGACCCTCTGAGTTACTCCAGCACTTAGTGTTTTTCTCAAGATTCCACCATCTGCAGTTCCTTGTTTGCATTTTTAAGTGCCTTGCACTTTCTAATACGTATTATAACCTAATGTCAAAGGCAAAATAATAAGACCATCTGTTGTGAAAAATGTCTATGAGTGCACAAGACATTGATGAGATATAGTTTTGGACATATTATCTCACAGCTCGTTTGATAACCTTAGCCTGCCATTCTAAAGAGATCTATGCATATTACAATCATAATCATTTTAAATCTTCTATTCCAGTTTTGTTACATGAACTAATACATCAATTTGTTGGAGAAATGTGCTGCTGTCAGTAACACACAAAATACACTTCCAAATATTATTTTGTTACTTTAAATGTATAAAGAACGTTGATCTCGGCCTGTGAGTCATACGATGAGTAATGTTGCAACAGATATTGCAATCCCATTGCTTCAATAAGAGAAAGAAGTAATGCTCTCATTTACAAGAAGTGAGAAATTACTTTGTCATTATTGTTGTCATCCATTAAGATTTGTACCATAACCGAACATTTGTGTCATTGTCTATTGGAGTGAAGTGAAGTTGGAAGTGAGTGGGGTAAGGCTAAGAACAAATTCAAAACAGGAAGGAGAGGTAACAGTTTAAGTAAATCTTATATTGGTATGAAGGATTCTGAATCGTTTCTTCTTTGCAAAACCTACTCAATGGAATAGCATAGTGACTGTAAATAGTGGTTTAAACATGCTGATGTAATGTTAAATCAAATCCAACCCAAGTAATTTATTTTAAGTCTGCTAAACCAAAGGATTGGAATTGAATTTATTACAATGGTTGCTTTCAACAATATTTAATATGATTACACTTTGCAAGAAAGGGTGCATAGTTAATCTTCGCCTTGTGATCAATATTACAGAATTTGTGGTCTGTATCCTCTGCAGATTGTAGTTTGCATCTCCTTGCATTTCCTCAATGTGGATAAAGAGCAGTGTGTGCCTTGCTTCCCATACACATATGCTTTATTGAGGCACACTCTTGAGAATGTGCTCTCCCTTTCCAGCAAGGATCACACTGCTTTTGTGCACACTAGAATCTCATAAAGAGAATTATTCATGATATGTGGATGTCACTGAATATGCTGGGATGGGATTTATTGTCTATCTCTCTAATTCATTAAGTAAGTGTAGATCAGTGTCTTCATGCTTGGAGTCATTCTGTGGCTCCGCCCACTGGTTTAATAGAAAGCCCTTTTCCCTTCCGCAGTCTTCAGAAGTGTGTTAAGATGAAGTTACCTATGCTGTATTGCTAATAAAAGTCTTTGGATCTTAATCACCGTACGCGAGTTAAGTCATTCCAACAGTAAGAAAACAGCTAAGAGACAAAGATAAATTTTTGGATCTGGAGCAGGGGTGGGAAACCTTTTCATGTTGGAATGACGCATTAAATTCATGTTGGAATGACGTGGTAAATTAGCTGTAATCTAATAAGGCCACACCCAGGAAACTTCAATTAGATATACTTCAAAATGTACATTATTTTGTTAAAATAGCCCCCATGACTTACTAATGTTTTAATTGTGGCAGTCAGTCGGGGAGGATTATTTCGTTGAATCTTCTTTTACTCTTTGGTATTTTAAATATGTTCATTTTAAGATTAAAATTAAAATAATAAAAGACGAACAAAAACATATTAATAAAAATAAAAGGTAGACAAAAATGCTGGAGAAACATTTTCAGCATTCAGCAGAAACTGGAGAAATAGGCGACGTTTCTAGTTGAGACCCTTCTTCGGACCTGAAGAAGGGTCTCGACCCAAAACGTTGCCTATTTCCTTCGCTCCATAGATGCTGCCTCACCCGCTGAGTTTCTCCAGCATTTTTGTCTACCTTCGATTTTCCAGTATCTGCAGTTCCTTCTTAAATAAAAGGATTTGTTCTACAAAATTTGGATTCATTCAAATGGCCCAGAAGGCCGCAGGTTCCCCACCCCTGATCTGGAGTCACACAACCAGCCCAGGTAAGAAATTATGTTAGTTAATCGTATGGGTTTCAATGATAAACTGGCAATTTCATAATTAACATTTTTCTACTAACTTTTTTTCTTTTGATTTCATATCTCCTTTATGTAATTACAGTAAACCCTTGTTTTAACTGACATCTTTACAACAGATTTCTGTTATAGTGGACGGACTTACTGACAACTAGCACCACCTTCCCGGCTGCTTACAGCCCCAGCCACCCTCCATCGGCCCACACAGCTTCCTCGGCTGCCTCCCGGTAGTGCCTGCTGCTGACACCCCCACCGACGACCCTTATCTGCACTCCTGCGACCATTGACTCCATTGATCCTTGCCTCTACCCTGGCCCCAGCAGGCCGAGGCTATTAACCCACCTTGATTCCAGGCCCAGTTCCAGACTGAGAATCTGAAGAAGGGTCTTGACCGGAAAGGTCACGGCCGCCAAGCTGCATAGAACATAAAGCAGAACAGTACAGCACAGCAACAGGCCTTTCGGCCTACAATGCGTGTGCCACACATGATGCCAATATAAACTAATCTCATCTGCCTGAACATGATCCATATCACTCAATTCCCAGCATATCCCTGTGTCTTTAAACCACGTGTGCAGATAACGATCACCTAGATGCTCATATGGAGGCTGAGCTCAAAATTTGTCATCGAGTTATTTGTTAAAGCTTAAAATGGAACAACCCTTAGGCTCAATGTTCCTAAAACACAGATCCTCTCTGCTTGCCCGCTCCATTGAACACCAAGAATTCCCTCAAATAATGATGGACCATGGCATGGGCATGGAAAGCACGGTCCACCTTGAGGTGAAGGGAGATATCTATCTATGATGAACTTCTCCAATGCCTCCAGACCCCGGTGTACCGGCGCAATCTGTGGCCATCTGAGGAAAGAATGTTTGAAGGTCAAAACCTCAAACACTTCATCTGAGAATAACCTCTATCCACTAATATGCTTCTGAGACTTAGACCAGCTCTACCCAGCACCTCAAAGCACTGGACTGATCTGCTGTATATAAATGAGAATTCCAGACAGGATAAGCAAACCGGATCAGTGCTGATATCAGTTCCAGGCTGATATCCCCATTGTTTAGTCTCTTGATTACGTAGAACAGTGCAGTGCAAGAACTGGCCCTTCGGAGGGACATTGGGGGAACTATGGAGGCAATTGACGGTCAGCGCTTCGCGTCGGATTTGAATGGTCCCGACCGGAAACGCCACCTGTCCATTCCTTCTGCAGATGCTGCCTCACCCGCTGTGTTCCTCCAGCACTTGGTGTTTTGCTCAAAATTCCAGCATCTGGAGTTAATGTCGTGCTAAACTGATCATCTGCATCGTGTCGCCATTGTATTGTGAAATCCCAGTAATGCGGCACAGAATGGGTTTCTGCACTACTTTACATGACTTCCATTACACGCATTTAATTTCATTTGTTTAAATGTGACAGTAAATATGATACATGATGTTCCAATGAGTTTGGAGGGAGCAGTCTGGCCCCTGTCTTTGGCTACAACCCTACACCGCGACCCGCGGCTGTAATCCTCACAACGCGCCACACTCCTGCCTCACTTTCCAGTTGCCAATTCACCAAGATTCCCAGTTGAATGCCAGATTATTGGATGTGCCCTTGCTACCCAAGGTAGGACATATTTGTACCAGCAGGGGTGCAGTGATTATTGACCCAAATAGTGCCACGGATGCGAGACTCGTTGGTTCCAGGAAAGTAAAAGATCGACCGCTAACTTTTTGAATGGCGGAGCAAGGGGGCGAATTGTCTGCTGTTTTTTATTTTCCTTTGAGATGAGGTGGGAACGCACTTCGTGTCCGCTCCATGGACTTGGCCTCTCACTGTCGACTGTTTGCTGACTCCCCTTTGCTTCTCTGTGAATGTCTCTCTAACGTATTCCCTCTAATGTATTCTTGGGTTTGAGCGCAGGTGAGGTGATTCACTACCGATTTATTCTGCTTTCTCTTGTGCGTAATCGCAGATTTTCAGCTTGTTTGTTTGTTTGTCAGTCTGCACAAACTCATAGTGATGAAGACGCTGCACGCCGCACTTTCCACATCATCATTGTGACCACATTTCAACAAGTGCGTTATTAGATGCACGTTCAAGAAACATTCCATGATCATTGTTCCCTTCTGTGCCTTGAACTCAAAGAATCAAACCCACGAGGCTTTCACTAGGTTAAAGCAGGGAATAAAACAGATACATTTGCTGTATTAAGGATCGCAGACTGAGCTGCCACTTGGGAGATCTCCCCAACATTCCTGCTTTTCAAGAAAGGAGCGAGAGAGGAAACGGGGAATTATAGACCAGTTTAGCCTGACATCGGTGGTGGGGAAGATGCTGGAGTCAATTATTAAAGAAGTAATAACGGCGAATTTGGATAGCAGTAAAAGGACTGGTCCAAGTCAGCATGGATTTATGAAGGGGAAATCCTGCTTGACTAATCTTCTGGATTTTTTTTAGGATGTGACAAGTAAAATGGATGAAGGAGAGCCAGTGGATGTAGTGTATCTGGACTTTCAGAAAGCATTTGATAAGGTCCCACACAGGAGATTAGTGGGTAAAATTAGAGCGCATGGTATTGGGGGTAGGGTGTTGACATGGAAAGAGTATTGCTTAGCAGACAGGAAACAAAGAGTAGGAATAAACGGGTCCCTGTCAGAAAGGCAGGCAGTGGCGAGTGGAGTGCCACAAGGCTCGGTGCTGGGGCCGCAACTATTTACAATATATATTAATGATTTAGATGATGGAAATAAAAGTAACACTGGCAAATTTGCAGATGACACAAAGCTGGGTGGCAGTGTGAACTGCAAAGAGGATGCTAGGAGGTTGCAGGGTGACTTGGACAGGTTGAGTGAGGGGGTAGATGCAGATGCAGTATAATGTAGATAAATGTGAGGTTATCCACTTTGGCGGCAAGAACAAGGAGGCAGATTATTATCTCAATGGTGTCAGATTAGAAAAAAGGGAAGTGCAACGAGACCTGGGTGTTCTTGTACACCAGTCACTTAAAGTAAACATGCAGGTACAGCAGGCAGTGAAGAAAGCTAATGGCATGTTGGCCTTCAAAACGAGAGGATTTGCGTAAGTAAGTAAAGTAAATTTATTTATATAGCACTTTTCAATCGATTTGAATCAAAAGCCAAAGTGCTTTACAGTGAAAACTAACCATACAAATAATAAAAAAAGGTAGAAAAAATGACACAACACACTATAAGAGATTTAACACGAACACAACCCCCCCCCCCCCCCCCCACACAGTAGAATCTACACTCTCCACTGTGAGGGAAGGCACTAAAATGTCCATAGGAGTAAAGAGGTCCTTCTGTAGTTGTACAGGGCCCTGGTGAGACCACATCTGGAGTATTGTGCACAGTTTTGGTCTCCTAATTTGAGGAAGGACATCCTTGCTATTGAGGCAGTGCAGCGTAGGTTCACGAGGTTAATCCCTGGGATGGCGAGACTATCATATGAGGAAAGATTGGAAAGACTGAGCTTGTATTTACTGGAATTTAGGATGAGAGTGGATTTTATAGAAACTTATAAAAGGACTGGACAAGCAAGATGCAGGAAAAATGTTCCCAATGTTGGGGGAGTCCAGAACCAGGTGGCCACAGTCTAAGAATAAAGGGGAGGCCATTTAAAACTGAGATGAGAAACTTTTTCACTCCGAGAGTTGTGAATTTGTGGAATTCTCAGCCACAGAAGGCCTCAGAGGGCAATTCACTGGATGAATTTAAAAGGGAATTAGATAGAGCTCTAGGGGCTGGCGGAATCAAGGGATATAGGGAGAAGGCAGGCACGGGTTACTGATTGTGGATGATCAGCCATGATCACAATGAATGGCGGTGCTGGCTCGAAGGGCCAAATGGCCTCCTCCTGCACCTATTTTCTATGTTTCTTCAGCGTCTCTTTGCTCATTTTATTATCAAATGTTCCATCGGCGTTGATGGCCCTCATACTTGTCCCAAGTGGAAGCTCATTTTGCAATCACTAATTCAGCAAATAGCTAATGCTTTATTCACTGTCCTAACCAACTGATCTGCAGAGAAAGCCTTGTTGAAGTGAGTAGGAAGGAACTGCAGATACTGGTTTACACCGAAGATAGACACAAAATGCCAGAGTTACTCAGCGGGACAGGCAACATCTCTGGATAGAACCAATGGGTGACGTGTCGGTCAAGACCCTTCTTCAGGGTCACCCATTCCTATCCAGAGATGTTGCCTGAGTTACTCCAGCATTTTGTGTCTATTTTCTTGTAGGTGTGAGTTATTTTCATTTCAACACGGCGTCTTCTGCTTGTGAGATTAGAATTGAAAACAAAATGAATATCCCACTTAACTGGAGGGGTAAGTTTAAAAAAAAAGCAGAGCTGTGAATGTTTGCAAAGTCTAGGAATACACGTATCATGCAGCTTTCACCAAGTTCTGTGTAATGATGTATTAGTGTAATATCCTTCATTTAGTGTTTCCACTCTTGGGTCCACAATAGCGTTGATAAGCTACTCGCACGGCTTTATCAGTTTCTTCTGTAACCGGGGTGTACACTGAGTTGTTTGCCAGACAGTTGCCATATCAACCCGTTGTCTTTCTGTGATGCAGTTTCTGAAAATAACTGGTAAAGTCAAACTTAATCGAAATTTCTTGAAAGGTATGGTGTCATCATGTTTGTTTCATATCCAGAGATGATTGACATTCTGTTTGTGAACATAACGTTGTGGAAATATTTACAGGCTTGTAATCGTTTTAGCTCAGGCTAAACTGATCTCCTTGTGTGACAATTGATGCGTTCTTTCACCATTAACTGCAAGAAAGATATGAAAAATCTCCAGTTTCACCTTTAAATCATGAGTTAGATGATTTATTTGGCAGCTTCACCACTAACCCAAATGACTAAAAATCATGTCTTTGTTAATTCCAACTATCACATTATAAACAATCAAATAATACCACATGATTAAGTAATGGAGCATGGTGTTTCCAGCCATGGATAAACAGTGTTTGCTATCAGGGATATAAAATACTGCTAACATTTAAAGTGTTAATGAACCTCTACAATTGTTATAAACATCCATCTTCATTAATGTCTCCACCTGACTGACCTGTTTAAAACTCTAATCCCACAACAACAACATTGACAGTTAATTCCCCTGGTAAAACACTTATGTATGCGAGCTAAAAGACTCGGGCACAACATCTATTACCAGACTTCTAAATTATTCTTCCATAATCTAGGATACTGTCTAATTCTCCTCTACCCCCTTATGGACATTGGACTTTTTCTCTGGGACTGTTCTGCTACAAAGCTGAGAACTCTCTTC
This sequence comes from Malacoraja senta, assembly GCA_038087875.1. NCBI lineage: Eukaryota > Metazoa > Chordata > Chondrichthyes > Rajiformes > Rajidae > Malacoraja > Malacoraja senta. The sequence goes on from JAXLNO010004326.1 coordinate 308,211, forward strand.
TGTGCTCTGTATCTTTCCCTTCACTGTTGCTATTGTACTTGAGTTTGACTTGATTGTATGCATAGTAACATCTTTATTTGATTGGGTAACATGCAAAACAAAGCTTTGTATTGTAGGTACACAAAAATGCTGGAGAAACTCAGCGGGTGCAGCAGCATCTATGGAGCGAAGGAAATAGGTAACGTTTCGGGCCGAAACCCTTCTTCAGACTGATAGGGGGTGGGGAGAAGAAAGGAAAAAAGGAAAAGGCGGAGGAGGAGCCCGAGGGCTGGGGGAGGGGAGGAGACAACCAGATGGCTGATGAAGGGGAGGGGACAGCCAGGGCTAGCAGAATTGGGAGAATTCAATGTTCAGGCCACCAGGATGTAGACTGCCCAAGCGGAATATGAGGTGCATTTCCTCCAATTTACGGTGTTGCTCGCTGTGGCCATGGAGGAGACCCAGGACAGAGAGGTCAGATACGGAATGGGAGGGGGAGTTGAAGTGCTGAGCCACCGGGTGTTCAGGTTGGTTATTGCGGACCGACCGGAGGTGTTCGGCGAAACGATCGCCAAGCCTCCGCTTGGTCTCACCGATGTAGATCAGCTGGCATCTAGAGCAGCGAATGCAATAGATGAGGTTGGAGGAGATGCAGGTGAACCTCTGTCGCACCTGGAACGACTGCTTGGGTCCTTGAATGGAGTGGAGGGGGGAGGTGAAGAGACAAGTGTTGCATCTCTTGCGGTTGCAAGGGAAAGTACCAGGGGAGGGGGTGGTATGGGAGGGAAGGGAAGAATTGACAAGGGAGTTACGGAGGGAGCGGTCTTTGCGGAAGGCAGACATGGGGGGAGATGGGAAGATGTGGCGAGTGGTGGGGTCACGTTGGAGGTGGCGAAACTGACGGAGGATCACTTGTTGTACGTGACGGCTGGTGGGGTGAAAGGTGAGGACTAGGGGGACTCTGCCTTTGTTGTGAGTGGGGGGATGGGGAGAGAGAGCAGTGTTGCGGGGTATGGCAGAGACCCTGGTGCGAGCCTCATCTATGGTGGAGGAGGGGAACCCCCGTTCCCTGAAGAATGAGGACTGTATTGTACCTGGGTACAATGAATGTATTGTACCTGGGTACACATGACAATAAACCTAAACCAACATCACATTCTCAAACCAACTAAAGGTGTCAGCGACACCCAAGTGTGATTATTAATAAATATGCACAAATTATATCCTGTTTCAGTGCACTGTGGATGGGTTGATTGTAATCATGTATAGTCTTGTTGCTGACTGAATAGCACACAACAAAAAAGCTGGTTTCGGCCCGAAACGTTGCCTATTTCCTTCGCTCCATAGATGCTGCTGCACCCGCTGAGTTTCTCCAGCATTTTTGTGTACCTAAGCTTTTCACTACCTCGGGTCACATGACAACAAACTAATCTATTAGAGCATTAGAATAAGGTGTTAGCCAAGTGAGAGTTTCTGTTCACGGTCAGGTATAGAACAGAAGCCAAGAACCACATAATACCAGCTAACAAGTGAACATCTTTTAAAGTTTAAGAAAGAACTGCAGATGCTGGAAAAATCGAAGGTAGACAGAAATGCTGGAGAAACTCAGCGGGTGAGGCAGCATCTATGGAGCGAAGGAATAGGTGACATTTCGGGTCGAGACCCCTCTTCAGACTGATGTGGGGGTGGGGGGGGCGGGTAAAAGAAAGGAAAAAGTGGAGACAGTGGGCTGTGGGAGAGCTGGGAAGGGGAGGGGAAGGATGGAGAAAGCAAGGACTACCTGAAATTGGAGAAGTCTTTGTTCATACCGCTGGGGGTAAACTACCCAAGCGAAATATGAGGTGCTGCTCCTCCAATTTGCGGTGGGACTCACTCTGGTCATGGAGGATGCCCAGGACAAAGATCGGATATGGAATGGGAGGGGGAGTTGAAGTGCTGAGCTACCGGGAGATCGGGTTCGTTAATGCGAACTGTGCAGCGTTCGCATTAACGAGCGGAGCGAGATGTCCGTCGGGGAATGTTGCCGACTGGCCCACTGCAGACTGCAATAGTACGTGCTGAGGGACGCACTGAAGCTCGGTGCAGCCAACACAAGGCTCGGTGGGGGCGGACCACCGTCTAGGTTCCTTCCGCTGCTGGACATGGAGGGCAGGGTGTGGTGGAGACGCCCCTCAAAATAAGGGAATGGATTCCACACCAGTGGGCCACATGAGTGGCAAGTGTGTGGGGTAAAATTGTGATTTGGGGAAACTATTGCATGTATGTATAGCCTCCGAGAATGTCAGATGGAGTTTTGTAAGGATCATGTATTGTATATATTTATTTCTCGAATAAAGTTCATTTAAAATTTTTTTTTAATGCGAACTGTGCGAGGTGTTGGGCAAAGCGATCGCCAAGCCTGCGCTTTGTCTCACCAATGTAGAGCAGTTGACACCTAGAGCAGCGGATGCAATAGATGAGGTTGGAGGAGGTGCAGGTGAACCTCAGCCTCACCTGGAAAGACTGCTTAGGTCCTTGGATGGTGTCGAGGGGGGAGGTAAAGCGACAGGTGTAGCATTTCCTTTGGTTGCAAGGGAAAGTACCGGGGGTGTTTTGGGTGGGAAGGGACAAATTGACCAGGGAGTTGCGGAGGGAGCGGTCTCTGTGGAAAGCCGAAAGGGGAGGAGGTGGGAAGATGTGGCCGTTGGAGGTGGCAAAAATGTCGGAGGATTATCTGTTGTATGTGGCGGCTTGTAGGATGGAAGGTGAGGACAAGGTGGGGGTAGAGTGCTGACATGGATAGAACATTGGTTGGCAGACAGGAAACAAAGAGTAGGGATTAATGGGTCCCTTTCATAATGGCAGGCAGTGACTAGTGGGGTACCGTAAGGCTAGGTGCTGGGACCGCAGCTATTTACAATATACATCAATGATTTAGATGAAGGGATTCAAAGTAACATTAGCAAATTTGCAGATGACACAAAACTGGGTGGCAGTGTGAACTGTGAGCAGGATGCTATGAGAATGCAGGGTGACTTGGACAGGTTGGGTGAGTGGGCAGATGCAGTTTAATGTGGATAAATGTAAGGTTATCCACTTTGGTAACAAAAACAGGAAGGCAGATTACTATCTAAATGGTGTCAAGTTGGGAAAAGGGGAAGTACAACGGGATCTGGGGTCCTTGTTCATCAGTCAACAAAAGTAAGCATGCAGGTACAGCAGACAGTGAAGAAAGCGAATGGCATGTTGGCCTTTGTAACAAGAGGAGGTGAGTATAGGAGCAAATAGGTCCTTCTGCAGTTGTATAGGGCCCTAATGAGACCACACCTGGAGTATTGTGTGCAGTTTTGGTCCCCTAATTTGAGGAAGGACATTCTCGCTATTGAGGGAGTGCAGCGTAGGTTTACAAGGTTAATTCCCGGGATGGCGGGACTGTCATATGCTGAGAGAATGGAGCGGCTGGGCTTGTATACTCTGGAGTTTAGAAGGATGAGAGGGTATCTTATTGAAACATATAAGATTATTAAGGGTTTGGACACACTAGAGGCAGGAAACATGTTCCCGATATTGGGGGTCCAGAACCAGGGGGCACAGTTTAAGAGTATGGGGTAAGCCATTTAGAACCGAGATGAGGACACTTTTTCCCACAGAGAGTTGTGAGTCTGTGGAAGTCTGTGCCTCGGTTCTCTGGATACTTTCAAGAGAGAGCTAGATACGGCTCTTAAAGATAGCGGAGTCAGGGGATATGGGGAGAAGGCAGGAACGGGGTACTGATTGGGGATGATCAGCCATGATCACGTTGAATGGCGTTGCTGGCTCGAAGGGCCGAATGGTCTACTCCATCACTAATTGTCTTTTGACAAGGGGGGGACTCTGTCCTTGTTACGAGTGGGGGGGATGGAGAGCGAGAGCGGAGCTACGGGATATAGAAGAGACCCTGGTAAGTGCCTCATCTATAGTCGAAGAGGGGAACCCCCGTTCCCTAAACAATGAGGACATCTTCGATGCCCTGGTTTGGAACACCTCATCCTGGGTGCAGATGCGGCGCAGATGGAGGAATTGGGAGTAGGGGATGGAGTCCTTACAGGAAGCAGGGTGGGAAGAAGTGTAGTCCAGATAGCCATGGGAGTCAGTGGGTTTGCAGTAGAGTTTTTAAAGTAATCAGTTTGGCTCCAAGTTTGGGTACTATAGTAATGTAGGCTGAATTGTCATTCTAGAGGACTCTTGGAGAATGGGTATGTCAGAAATACAGCCACAAATATCTTGGCAAAAATCAAGTTTGGAAGTTAAGAACTTGAACAAAGGTTTTGGTAGCAAATGGATTGTGTTTGGGCAGACATGGTAATGTTCAAGGAAAGATGGGCAAGCACCTCAAATTGAAAATTAAGGTCACAGATAGTTTGATCCACTGTTCGGGAAGGCAAGAGGATGGAGTTTGTGGTGCAACTGAAAAGAATGTCTTTTCAATTTTGGTTGTGGAAAGTTATGGTACAACCAGGAATCTGATAGCAAAGGTGATGAAGTGGATCAAAGAAGAGATTTAAAAAAAAATGTTATGATAGACATGCTGGCTTGAGATCCTTTCATGTTGCATTTGGTGAGTTATATAGAAGCTTTTTCTATTTTAATGTAACAATAAAATTAATTTATTAAGTAATTGGAAACTACAGCAGAAATGAAAATAAGTCGAGCCTTTATTAGTACAAATAAACCATGCATTCACATTATTTTCATTAATATATTTTGAAATGGCATGATTATGACTACAAATTTATATAAACGAGTGAATATATTGTAGTAATCTTGTATACTCTTTTTGAAATGTAACCTACAGAGCCCATAAACAGCTGTTTTGTTTGAAGTCTGGGGCTGACAATAAAAAAAAACTGTGCACTTAATAGTTGCTGTAATTACGGCCTAAATGAATGGATTTATAGACAGGAAATTGGCATCTGCATTGTTGTTGTGAGCAAGAAATGATAATGCATTTGTGAAAAATGGATGGAGCCGGAAGAGAATAATCTTTGCAATGTCGTTGATAAAGAGATTTTCCAAGATACTAAAGGTGAATGGTTTGAAAACATTGAAAATCAGTTAATTAAATTTCTCAACATTTAACCGTTTATGTAACCTGCACTTTTATTAAATTATTCTGGAGTTTTGCTCAAGATATTAATTTTCTAATTGAGGGAATTAGAAGTTTTGCTTCAAGAAAATGTGTTGCACGTTGTTACCATTGTATTTAAAATTCAGAGGCATTTATTAATAGTAGTTCTCCAAAAATATTTAAAATTCTATTGAATAAAACATTGGTTTTTGTGGTTAAAGTAGGTTTTCTGCCACTGATTCCAATGCTCTTGTTATATTGACCTCGTCAGAAAAGTCAAGGAAAGTAAGATGTTGCCAATTAGTTATGTGCTTCATTTTTGGGGAGTATTTTGGCAATATACTAAATTGAAAGAAGTGCAAGGATTTTTTTCGTGAGGGGCAGAATGTGAAAGAGACTGGAGCCTGAAGAATAGTAAGTATATGATATGAGAACAATTTGGATTTGAGTTCAAGTGCTATTGGAAAAGCAATGTAGATCAATAGCAATGGTATCACAGTCCAGATACTAAAGGGGCTGTCCCACTTGTGTGACCTAATTGGTGAGTTTAGAAGAGTTTGAAAAAATGACATGTTGAAGACCTCCTTCGACCTCCTTTGACTATGTTGAAGACCAGCTTCGACTAGCTACGACTAGCTATGACTAACTAAGGGAAAATAGTAAGATTAAACGAGAACTTACCAGTTTGAAGTTTGATCTTTATTTTATGAGGAGTTACGTTGAGGGATTACGTGAAGAAGAGCCCGTCCAGCCGCACACGCGTCAATCTTCAAAGCAGCGGAGTGAAATCACAGACGACAGTTACTGAAGTATGATAGTAAGATACATAAAGACTAGAACTACCAGCTCGATCTTTTATGAGGGTGGGAACGGAGGGCACGTAATCCCTCAACGTAACTCCTCATAAAATAAAGATCAAACTTCAAACTGGTAAGTTCTCGTTTAATCTTACTATTTTACTTCGGAGTCACGTGAGTGACTACGTGAAGATTTCAAAGCTCTGTGATTTCAGGCCGTAGATTCAATCCAGGCGTCTCACTGCATTGATTGACTCTAAATAAGTAAAATAATCAACAATGCATAACCACAACATGGATGCAACCAGTTAATGGTTAATTTATCACCATAATAGTAACCCCTTTATCACAAGAGGAATATTTAATACTAAATCCAAAAAATAACACCACCAAATAACCATAGGTATTATAGTCTCCTTATGGTAATAGGTGAATTCTTTCACTTATGCCTGCAGCCACGAGGATATGTTTTATTAGAACATCCAATTCCTTGGCCGTCAAACTTGATGGTACCCTGGTGAAATAAGATTAAACATTTTCAGTATCCATACGTGCATCAAGCAACATATGCTTTAGCCATTTTTAAAATAGTCTAAACCGACACTTTCCTATGCAGCTATTTATGGCTAATAAAATACTCATACTGAACCTCTTTAAGGTTCTGATAGCTTCAATCTAACATTGTAAATGTGATACCACACATAGACGTGGATCCGTAGGATATGCTGAAACCCCAACTTACATCCTGTGATTCCACATCTACTCTGTTTAAGCAATTCATAGACATAGAACACAATAGTAACTGTGTCTCTTTCCATCATGTCTATTCTTACTTTCTGCAATAGTTGCACTCTCTGTGCATTAACCAGTCCCCTGAACTTGACTTCCTTAATGATAATTCAAGCCAAGGACAGCACTGTAATAGGAGTCCATAAACAAACAATATAACATATCTCTTACATTCCAGATTATTGTATACTTGTGTCTAAGAGGTTTTAGAATTAAAATCCTTTCATAAATTTGCAGACCAAAGGGTGTAACCCTACCACATTTTGTTCTGATTCCTCAATAGATATGCATGTTCCTAAAACTTACATAATGATCCCTTATTATTTGATCAAAAGGTACTTTCTCCATAGTCCATGTACCTCCACAGCTGAAAATACTTATAAGTATGACCTCAACTTAGAGCACTACCATTAGTGTGTAGCATAATGGAAGGTGTTTAGCCAGAATCTCTGTGGCATTTGAGACACTCCTGATTCATTAATATTCCAGTAATAACTGTAACTGGCAAATACATGGCCTGGCAAACTTACCATAAATTGTATTATCCATGCTTACTATAAACTTTGATAATGCCGCAATCTAAATTCTACAGCTGAAAATAAGCAAAATTTGTAACATAGGCTTGTTTCCTGCCTAATTGAGGGTTGGTGCTCTATAATGAGCTTAATACCACTTCCAATTAAATGCCTAATTAAGGATTAGTGCTCTATATTGACCTTTATACAATGGTTGATGCTCTATAATGAGCTACCACAACTTCCACTTAAATGCAGCCTTAATCTGCAATCGAATCATGACCATGTGTTCTCATTTCCAAATAATCAATAACTGTGTTTGGAAACTGTTTTAGATTTATCTCGATGGTTAACAAATCTCCAAAATGAGCTTTATTCTAACACTCATGGTTCTGTTGTAGTCCGAATGTTTCCTATAATCAGAATATGGCAATAGACCATTACCAAATGGCCCTGAGTCCTTAGTAAAGCTAATATTAAATCCAACTACCTGTCGAATAGTCTCAAGGCTGATACTAAACATAATACAATGCTTTAAATTGCCATCATTGGCTTATCCAGATAAAATAAAATCTATTATACCACACACAGTCACATAGTAAAATGCTTATTTGTGAAATTGGCTGCATAATATGAACAAATGTTATCCACTGTTTATACTGTACAAAATAGAGTAAAAAATTGTCAGATCTAGAATAAATTTACACCCACCATCCTTATTTGCTCTCATAACATATTTGGCATTAATTGATGGTAATGGTGAACTGACCTCTTAATCATCTCTTTCCCACAATATTTCATGTTTTGTCTGAATCTACATATTCTCTTATTTTGAGAAAATATGTGTCTGGTTTCAAATACCTTAGTAAGAGAAACCAAATATGGGTAGAACTACATTCTAAACCCTACAATACTGTACAGTATAATATCAATTTGCCATTTTTTAGCAAGAAATATAATCTTCCCCAACTTGTAAGTGTAAAACATTTAATATGTTTCTTACAGAACCAGACCTCCTCCTCAGGGTTTGCTCATGGCAATTGTTATCCCCTGATCTTAGTGGAATATTATAACTTCCACATAACTCAGGAGGAGTGCGCCTATAACGCACATATGGGAAAGACAGAATTGATACTTTACTATCCCCAGTCACCACATATTGGTAGGGAAAACTGCCTTAATTTTATCTGTTAATCACACAGGATCATACCTTTTTTGGATAGATCTTTCTAAAAACAGATTAATAGACAATTTAAATATTAGATGGTGTACAGAGCCCCCCAAACTTAGGGTATATATTAGGTTTTATAGCACTTTTATAAAATAATTATTTGAAAGTGCGCACTACACATGAGTGCTAATTCAACCTTGTTGTGATATCAACACATAGATACATAGAAAATAGGTGCAGGAGTAGGCCATTCGGCCCTTCGAGCCTGCACCGCCATTCAATATCATGGCTGATCATCCAACTCAGTATCGCGTACCTGCCTTCTCTCCATACCCCCTGATCCCCTTAGCCACAAGGGCCACATCTAACTCCCTCTTAAATATAGCCAATGAACTGGCCTCAACTACCCTCTGTGGCAGAGAGTTCCAGAGATTCACCACTCTCTGTGTGAAAAAGTTTTTCCTCATCTCGGTCTTAAAGGATTTCCCCCTTATCCTTAAGCTGTGACCCCTTGTCCTGGACTTCCCCAACATCGAGAACAATCTTCCTGCATCTAGCCTGTCCAACCCCATAAGAATTTTGTACGTTTCTATAAGATCCCCTCTCAATCTCCTAAATTCTACCGAGTATAAGCCAAGTCTATCCAGTCTTTCTTCATATGAAAGTCCTGACATCCCAGGAATCAGTCTGGTGAACCTTCTCTGCACTCCCTCTATGGCTATAATGTCCTTCCTCAGATTTGGAGACCAAAACTGTACGCAATACTCCAGGTGTGGTCTCACCAAGACCCTGTACAACTGCAGTAGAAGCTCCCTGCTCCTATACTCAAATCCTTTTGCTATGAAAGCTAACATACCATTCGCTTTCTTCACTGCCTGCTGCACCTGCATGCCTACTTTCAATGACTGGTGTACCATGACACCCAGGTCTCGCTGCATCTCCCCATTTCCTAATCGGCCACCATTAAGATAATAGTCTGCTTTCCTGTTTTTGCCACCAAAGTGGATAACCTCACATTTATCCACATTATACTGCATCTGCCAAACATTTGCCCACTCACCCAGCCTATCTAAGTCACCTTGCAGTCTCCTAGCATCCTCCTCACAGCTAACACTGCCCCCCAGCTTAGTGTCATCTGCAAACTTGGAGATGTTGCCTTCAATTCCCTCATCCAGATCATTAATATAAATTGTAAATAGCTGAGGTCCCAGCACTGAGCCTTGCGGTACCCCACTAGTCACTGCCTGCCATTGTGAAAAGGACCCGTTTACTCCTACTCTTTGCTTCCTGTTTGCCAGCCAGTTCTCTATCCACATCAACACTGAACCCCCAATACCATGTGCTTTAAGTTTGTATACTAATCTCTTATGTGGTACCTTGTCGAAAGCCTTCTGAAAGTCCAGATACAACACATCCACTGGTTCTCCCCTATCCACTCTACTAGTTACATCCTCGAAAAATTCTATAAGATTCGTCAGTCATGATTTACCTTTCGTAAATCCATGCTGACTTTGTCCAATGATTTCACCACTTTCCAAATGTGCTGCTATCCCATCTTTAATAAGTGACTCTAGCAGTTTCCCCACTACCGATGTTAGACTAACTGGTCTGTAATTCCCTGTTTTCTCTCTCCCTCCCTTCTTAAAAAGTGGGGTTACGTTTGCTACCCTCCAATCCTCAGGAACAGAATCTAAAGAGTTTTTAAAAATTATCACTAATGCATCCACTATTTCTGGAGCTACTTCCTTAAGTACTCTGGGATGCAGCCTATCTGGCCCTGGTGATTTATCGGCCTTTAATCCATTCAATTTACCCAACACCACTTCCCGACTAACCTGGATTTCACTCAGTTCCTCCATCTCCTTTGACCCGCGGCTCCCTGCTATTTCCGGCAGATTATTTATGTCTTCCTTAGTGAAGACGGAACCAAAGTAGTTATTCAATTGGTCCGCCATATCCTTGTTCCCCATGATCAATTCACCTGTTTCTGACTGCAAGTGACCTACATTTGTTTTAACTAATCTCTTTCTCTTCACATATCTATTAAAACTTTTGCAGTCAGTTTTTATGTTCCCTGCCAGTTTCCTTTCATAATCTATTTTCCCATTCCTAATTAAGCCCTTTGTCCTCCTCTGCTGGTCTCTGAATTTCTCCCAGTCGTCTGGTATGCTGCTTTTTCTGGCTAATTTGTACGCATCATCTTTTGCTTTGATACTATCCCTGATTTCCCTTGTTATCCACGGATGCACTACCTTCCCTGATTTATTCTTTTGCCAAACTGGGATGAACAATTTTTGTAGTTCATCCATTCAGTCTTTAAATGCCTTCCATTGCATATCCACCGTCAACCCTTTTAGAACTAATTGCCAGTCAATCTTGGCCAATTCACGTCTCATACCCTCAAAGTTACCTTTCTTTAAGTTCAGAACCGTTGTTTCTGAATTAACAATGTCACTCTCCATCCTAATGAAGAACTCAACCATATTATGGTCACTCTTGCCCAAGGGGGCACGCACAACAAGACTGCTAACTAACCCTTCCTCATTACTCAATACCCAGTCTAGAATAGCCTGCTCTCTCATTGGTTCCTCTACATGTTGGTTTAGATAACTATCCCGCATACATTCCAAGAAATCCTCTTCCTCAGCACCCCAGCCAATTTGATTCACCCAATCTATATGTAGATTGAAGTCACCCATTATAACTGTTTTGCCTTTGTTGCACGCATTTCTAATTTCCTGTTTGATGCCATCCCCAACTTCACTACTACTGCTAGGTGGCCTGTACACAACACCCACCAGCGTTTTCTGCCCCTTAGTGTTTCGCAGCTCTACCCATACCGATTCCACATCCTCCAAGCTAATGTCCTTCCTTTCCACTGCGTTAATTTCCTCTCTAACCAGCAACGCTACCCCACCTCCTTTTCCTTTCTCTCTATCCCTCCTGAATATTGAATATCCCTGGATGTTCAGCTCCCAGCCTTGGTCACCCTGGAGCCATGTCTCCGTGATCCCAACTATATCATAATCATTAATTGCTATCTGCACGTTCAACTCATCCACCTTATTACGAATGCTCCTTGCATTGAGACACAAAGCCTTCAGGCTTGTTTTTACGACGCTCTTACCCCTTATACAATTATGTTGAAAAGTGGCCCTTTTTGATTTTTGCCCTGGATTTGTCTGCCTGCCACTTTTACTTTTCACCTTGCTACCTATTGCTTCCGCCCGCATTTTACACCCCTCTGTTTCTCTGCTCACCCATTTAAGAACCCCACCACCTCTTATTCTCTGTTTATTATTGTTTTCTTCTTTCCCCCCTACATGTTGGGTCTGAGTGCTTTCCTTCTCTGCCTCCTGCCTCACACACTGTCTAATAGCATTCTCTATTTGAGTCCCTCCACCCAACCATTCTAGTTTAAAGTATCCCCAGTAGCCTTTGCAGATCTCCCCGCCAGGATATCGGTCCCCCTGAGGTTCAAGTGCAGCCCATCCTTTTTGTACAGGTCGAACCTTCCACAAAAGAGGTACCAATGATCCAGAAATTTGAATCCCTGCCTTCTGCACCAGTCCTTCAGCCACGCATTTATCCTCCACCTCGCTCCATTCCTACTCTCACTGTCGCGTGGCACAGGCAGTAATCCCAAGATTGTTACCTTTGCTGTCCTTCTCTTTAACTCCCCCCATACTCCCTAAATTCTCCTGCTCTCCATACATGCTCTCCATCCAACCTTTGGTCAAAAAAGCCTTAACGTCTGACCAGTAATTTCAATACCCTCTCCCCCGCTGAGACTTGCTTATCATGCTCAATACTGCGGGTTTATTTATGTAGACAGCTCATACCTGGTTAGAACCTGGAGCTGCTGGGAGAGTAAGTATTTTACTGACATAGTTTATTTATCTCCCAATGGTTCCCTCATCTTTTTGGAACCACAACTTTAATATATTGTGCCAACTCTGGTCCTTTGGCTCTGTATTGGGCTATAGCCTCATATAATCCGTTTACTTGAATCTTTGTATAAACTAAACCTCCTCATGGAGGGCCGAATTTACATCCTGCTTCAGGTATCTCTAGCGCTGGCTCTCCCATAGGCCTACGCATAACAACCCTTCCAGTTGCTTCCATGCGGGCACTCCTGTAGGCCCATCATAGGCAGCCCTCTTTCAGGTGCTGCTGGCGCTGGCTCACATGTAGCCCAACGCTAACTCCCAGATATAGTTGGCGCTGGCTCTCCTGTAGACCAACGTACCTTAACCAACCATTTGCTCACACTGGCTCACCTGTAGGCCAGCGCTGAACTGGATTGTTTTCCCCAAATATTTCCTATGCTGGCTCTCCCTTTAGGCCAACATTGAGCTGGACCTTATAAAGCACTCCATGCGCTGGCTCTCCTCTAGGCCAACGCTAAACCTGGACTTCCACCAGGTACCCCTGCACTGGCCCTGTAGGGACCATGTTAAAACAGACCTTTACAGGCACTTCATACACTGGCCTTCTCTAGCCCAACACTAAACCCGGACCTTCCCTAGGCACTTCATATGCTGGCTCTACTTTAGACCACACAGTTAACCTGGACATTCCCCAGACATTCCCTGCATTGTCCTGCAACTAGGTTTTTTAAAGTGTAATAAACTAGTTGCCTGACTCAGGCATTCCCTGCATTGCCTTGTAACTAGGTTTTAAATATAACCAACTAGTTACCTGAAACGGGGATCTCCGGTCTGACTTCTTTAACTGCAACCTCTTATCTATGCGATCTAAATAGCGCTAAACGACAGACTTTTTTTTTTTTTTAATTAAAAATTGGCACCCGCTACTCACAGACCCGCGGTCTGTTTGAGCACTCTGCGGTACACCTCCACAATTTCCTTTATATTGACTTGTATTTTATTACTACAAGTCTTTTAAATCGCCTGAAAACCGTAAGTAAAAACTTACCTTCAGGTTTTTTACTTTTGGTTTGCTTTTTACTTACCGGTTTGGAGGAGCTCTGCTCGCTCCAAACATCGGCACTTCGCTATGCGTCTGATGATATGACGCGTGTGCGGCTGGATGGGCTCTTCTTCAAGTAGTCACTCACGTGACTCCGAAGTAAAATTGGACACCGAATAGTGGAGAGTGAAGACGACCTCCTTCAACCTCCCTTCGACTATGATGAAGACTATCAATGTCTACCTTCGGCTACCCTCGATTACCTACGACTAACATGCCGACCTACTACGACTTGCTCGACTAAACCTACGAGTAAAAAAAGTATTGATTTTTTCCATGGCGACATTTTTTTACTCGCGGGTATTTTTTAAACATATTGAAAAAAACGCCGCGCACTAGCTGAGACCTCGAGTACGCGGAGACCACTCTCGAGCATGAAGGAGAGTTACGAAGACCTCCTACAACCTCGTGTCAACCAAGCTGCGAGTATGAGTCGAGGGCAAACTCGCCAGAACTCGCGGATTAGGTCGCCCAAGTGGGACAGGCCCTTTAGAATTTATGGAGGATGCTGTTGAGTTTCAGATAGGAGCTGGTGAAGATATATTGGAGAGAATTGTGGATGTAACCCAGTCAATTATACAGACCAGATTTCCCACAATTGACCCCATCTACACTTCACGCCATCACAGGAAAGCAGACAAGTTTTCACCATGGTTATCCCTTGTCCACAATCCGGGCAGAAAATTGAAAGAGCATACTACCAGACTCAAGAAAAGCTTCATCCCCTTTGTTATCAGACTGTCCCTCCATAGGCTAGCTTGCAGTCCATTTCTCCTCTATCTCATGAAGACATTGGACTTTGTCTCTGGAACTGGTGTGCTGCAATGCTGAGAGCTATAATCTGCATTCTGTACCTCTTCCTTCGCTCTACCTATTATAATGGAGTTTGACCCTGATTGTATAATGATAGTATTTGGATTCTATCCAAACAAATATTCTGATTTCTGGTATCGTGATAAATAATAAACTTAAACTTTTAAGTAATAGTGGAGTTGAGGAGTGTGGTGAAGGTGGAAACATTTCTGAGCAGCATCAAGGATTTTTGTCGTTAAAATGGGATTTCTGCAACTTTTAATTTCCTATTAGATTGTTCCTTTATCAGAAGAATAAATGACTGCATTGAAAGATGCTCTCAGTGAGTTATGAGTTTACATTTTGAGGAGTGGAATGATTATTTTCTTTTGGCAGTACAAAGGCATCTTAACAGTCTGACTTCTTGAGTGTTCTTAGCAGGTCGCCCAGTCACCAGGATCTGATTCAAAATTATGAATACCAATTAAAAAAACTTAAAGTGAAACTGGATTTAACATTAAAGTTACCATGGATTTTTTTTTTAAATTCTGGCGTATTATTGCACTGATCAATATTCCAGTGCAATAATATCTGTGTCATCTCCAGCCAACAAAATGTCTTCTCAGGAAATTATGACCCCTCTGCTGGTATTTTGAAGTCCAGTTTCAGTGACGGATCAATGTTTAGTTGCCATTGGGATAAGCCACCATTTCATGCTCACTTATCTCCGGCGAGGTATTGCAATATGTTGCTGCCTGGATCACCATTCAGCCACTTGGTCAATGAAGAGAAACAGCCTGCATAAAAGGCATGTTATTTAGGCTTCAAAGATTTTAAAGGTCTTTTATTGTCACATGTACCAATTAAGGTACAGTAATATGCAAATTACCATACAGCCATACGAAAAAAAAACACCAAGACGCACAACTATATAAAAGTTAACATAAACATCCACCACAGTGGATTCCCCATGTTCCTCACTGTGATGGAAGGCAAAAAAGTCCAATCTTCTTCCTCTATTCTCCTGCGGTTAGGGCAGTAGAACCATCCGTCGGGGCGATCGGAGCCCCCGCGTCAGGGCGGTCGAAGCTCCTGCAGCTTCCCGAAGACTTGCAGCTTGGAGACGAGAGACGGCGAGCTCCGTAATGTTAAGTCCGCAAGCACTCACAGTTGGAGCTCCGAGGTTGATCCCTGGCAAAGGGATCGCAGGCTCCGCGATGTTAAAGTCCCGTAGGTTCCCCGCGGTGGAGCTCTCAAAAGTCTGTCTCCAGCAAAGGCCGCCAACTCCTCAATGTTAGGCCGCAATGCGGACGGAGACAGAAAAAATCTGCAACTCCGTCGAGGTAAGAGATTAGAAACAGTTCCCCCCCCCAACCCCCATCCCCCACAAACAAGCTAAAGAACACTAAAAACATACATTTAACACATACTATTAAAATACAAAGAAGGAAGGGGCAGACAGACTGCTGGTGAGGCAGCCATTTCTGGCGCCACCCCGTGTAACACTTCAATATAAGAATTTGCTTGTCTGTTATGCACTTTTAATTTCCATTTCATAATTTCTGTACAATTGATCTGTGCTGACTCAAACACAGTCACTCATTCTATATCCACATCTGTTCAATTGAGTTTATTGTCATGTGTCCCTGATAGGACAATCTGCGTCACATCCTCGCTGGGAAAATATGATGTACTATTGTGAAATTGTAGTGGCCTATTTAAAAACATTTCCCACTTACACAATCGTTTAGATTTTCAAACCTCTAGAGCGGTATGTTAAGTTTTCTTGGGTCAATTTGCAAATAATAACTGACATCGTTAGTATTTTTTTTATTTTGCAAGAAAGACTGAGGAACAGAAGCAGTAATGGGATAAAACTACAGTTTAAGAATTAAAATGAGACTAGATTGTAACCTTAAAGGTGCCAAGGTTTAAAAAAAAAAACATATCACATTTTTGTGTAAGGTAAATTCCCACATATTATGGCACTGGTCAATATTCTGATGCAATAATTGTTGCATCAGTTCTTGCAAAACAAAATGTCTACTCTGGGAAACTTAACCAATTCAGTACCTGAGGTGTCACTGCTCCGTTACTATGATGAAAGTTATTTTTTTCTTGCTGACTGCCGTGTGATGCTTTGGCAAATGCTTTTGGAAAGTCCAAACACAACGTCTACCACGGCATCTCCATATGTTGTACCTGGTTTAAAGTAGTAACAGTTTGGTTTGTCACATTTGCCTTTAATAAACACATATGGCCTACCCCCCTCACTAGTTTTTGCTATTCATTCCAACTTAATTTGTCCTTGGAAGTTCATATAAGTTCAGTACTTACATTGCATGCTTTATACATGCTCCCCTTTATTTGAACATGGGTGTCATTTTTATAATCTTTCAGTTCTTTGCCTTCATTTCTGCATCGACAGCAGATTGAAAGATTGGTTGTAATCTTAAGCAACTTGAAACACTTCCCATTCACACCAAGTGACTGGTAATTAATTCATAAAAAGTGTGTTTCTGGATGTTTGACAGATGACATGTCTTTTCATCTCTAGATATTGTAAACAATGCCATATTTGATGAGGACCATGATGAGATGGTAATAGTCAAGGACATTGACATGTTTTCCATGTGCGAACACCATTTAGTCCCATTTATTGGAAAGGTAAGCAATGCAAAATCCATTTTAAATTGAGATTAATCACACCTTTAACTGAGTGGCTGATCTCAGTATTATGTCACTCTGTATTTTGTTGTGAGATAACGCATAAACATAGGAAACATGACATGATCATAGCTTTTGAACTCTTGTTTTTGTTTAGAAGAAATGTAAAAGGTTACTTTTCAATGGAAATAACTTTAATTCACTCCTCTATTTCCAGAAAATTTGAAAAGTTCTTGACATTTATTTCAAAATACTTTGCTGAGAACAAGGAATGCTTCAGGGTGGACCACTTAAATAAACCAGATCACAATAGACATACTGTAACCTTATATAACCTCAACATTGCAGCAGTAAGCTGCATGAACGGATTCTATGTCTTTGCAAAAGGATTGTGTTTCCATCTATCCAGGATCGTGAAATTTTATTTTAGTTCTCTTCCTTTTAAATCTTGAGAATAACTCCAGCAAAATATGTATTATCCTGGGATGGAATCTGAATTTTGTGTTGAGCAGCACACTTAATTGAGATGTTTTGTAACAAATGATGACTGTCTTAGACATTAAAGTTAGAACATCACAAATGCCCTCAGGCTGGGGAGTGTCCAATGACAGCTCTTGGAGAGAGGTTATGAACCCTTTTTTTTATGCCTTTGATTTTTTTTAAATGTTCCCTATTTTTTAATTTTTAATGTACAATAAATGTAAAAGAAATTAATTATTTTATTATTATATAAAACAATCCAATTGCTGGTACTTGCATTCCTAAAGGAAGCATGAAATGTAATGGGCTGATAGTATCGAGCCTCTCAGCTAAGTTTTCTTGTGCTGCACTCTGGTCTTGGTGCTGATACCCTTGAGAGAATGTACCAGCACCTTCAGCGTCTCAGGCTTGTATTGCAACAATCAGGCATGAAAGTCAATGGTAGACTGACCTGCAAAGTGGCCTTTTGCTGGAGTTTCTCCCTGGAGCTTCCCTCAGAAGCTCTTTGGCCCAACCTGCCCACGCCGACCAACATGTCCCATCTACATTAGTTCCACCTGCCTGTGTTTGGACCATATCCCTCTAAGCCTGTCCTATCCATGTACCTGTCTAAATGTTTCTTAAAGTTGCGATAGTACCTGCTTCAACAACCTCCTCCGGCCACCCATTCTATACACCCACCACCAAGTGTGTGGAAAATGTTACCCCTCAGGCTCCTATTAAATCTTTTCCACTCCCTTATCTTTAACCTATGTCCTCTGTTTCTCGATTCCCCTTCTCTGGGCAAGATATTGTGATTTTATACACCTCTATAATATCACCCCTCATCCTCCTGCGTTCCAAGGAATAGACTCCTAATCTGCTCAACCTCACCCAAAAGCTCAGGCCCTCGAGTCCTGGCAACATTCTTGTAAATCCTCTCTGCGCCCTTTCCAGCTTGACAATATCTTTTCCATAACATGGTGCCCAGAACTGAACACAATACTCTAAATGCAGCCTCACCAAAGTCTTATATAACTGCACATGTGTATCATGATTTTCTGTCATGTGAAACGGTACTGGTCATTTTTGTGTGGAGATATGTTGCGTTTATGTACAATTTACCAGAATGGCTCCCTGGATTAGAGGCTATTAGCTACAAGAAGACGTCGGACAGATTTGGATTGATTTCTCTGGAATGCTGGAGGATCAGGGGTGGCCTGGTAGAAGAATATTAAAAAAATTACAACATTCACTTACATTGGCTGGCCCTGTTCAGATACCTTGAGGGTAAATAAGATGAAAAATTCTTCAGATGAGTTCTGTTTCTCTCTCCAGGAAAACCTGACCTACTAACCACTTGCAGCAAAAACACAATGTGCTGGAGGAACTCGGGTCAGGCAGCATCTGTGGAGCGAATGGATAGGCAACATTTGTCATGGGACCCTTCTTCAGACCCCCATAATTTGTTTTTTTAAAGAATCCCAGTATTTGCAGAATTTTGCTTTTTGGGCTAATGAATCGTAACTACTCTATTATTTGTTGTTCCCTTTTTTTTTAAAAACTCTAGACTTAATTATTCAGGCCACAGCAGTTGCTGTGTATTTCTTATGTGATTGTAGTTAAACTCTTTACTCCTGTGCAGAATTATAATGATATTCTGAAGTTGGATTTGGATTTTATCAAGTTCAGCTCTTACTGAAAGTTGCAAGCACAAGGCAAAATGTAAGAAAATCTGCTTTCACTGTAGATACTTAGAGCTGGACTTACTGTTACAAAACTTAACATTAAACAGGGAGGATGTAGCACACAATACAACAATAAGTTACTCGAAACTTTGTGGTTTCTTTGCCAGTCAAGGTTTAGGCAAAGATCAATCCTGCTATAATGCAAACTAATTTACTTGATTGTCAATTAACCTACAAACGTCTTTGGAGTGTGGGAGGAAACCTGAGCACCTGGAGAAAACCCATGCAGGGTTGTGTTTTATATTTATTTTTGCTGCTCATAAACCAGTTACCAATATAATCTATTAAATGTAAGATTCCCTACCTTTGAATCTCTCTCCTTTTTTTCCAGGTTTCAATTGGTTATATACCAAACAGAAAAGTTGTAGGAGTGAGCAAGTTAGCCAGGTAACTAGGCCTGAGGGCTTATGTGAGAGAGAGAGAGTGAAAGATGCAACAAATGGGACTTTGTAGAAACTCTGGTTTCAGTTGTATGCTTGCTATTCCAGTCAATTGGAATTGGAGCCGGCACGTATTGAAACAAAAGCTGCATTTCTCCAATTGTTGTTATCTGTGGCAATACCCTAAGTCTTTGGTTTGACAGAAGATATATGATAATATAACTACTGTAATATACTGCATGTGTATATGAAAATTTTCTTAATTAAACAGTTTAATCATATTTAACAGTGGAACATTACATTGATGTAATCAAAATACTCCCGGATGTCACTGCTGTAGACATGCATGGCCAATGAATTACTGGAAATCTTTTGTAATGTATGTTCTGCCAAAGACTTGAGAGATATGGCTGTTACTAGCTTTAGAAATTCAGAGTTCCTTATAGTTTAGTTCATTGTCTTGTAGTTGAATGAGCACTTTCCCCTGGAGCAGTATTACTCACAGCTTGCTATTTATTCCAAAAGGCTGCTTATGATTGCATGGTCATCCCATTGCACACATTTGGCCTCATACTGATTCAGGACCCAGCAGCAAATGTCAGCATCTCGTGTGTATAGACCTGGCTGAGAAAGTTCTCGGTCCCTTCTGTGTGTGGTCAGATGTAGTCAATGTCTTCTTTCCGTTCTGTAGGTACATATAGGTTATCTACCAGAAAGACGGCTCCTTGGTCTTAGCAAGCTAGCCAGGTAAGTAGTGATTAGCCGTGAATGAGGATCAATAAGGACACCTTGGCTCCAAATCATTGCCTTCAATTTTGCTTTGCTTCTTCAATTTTAATCTTACACTTTCCTTAAGTGGAGCAAAATAAATGTTAAATACATCAGACAGTAAAATAACATATTAAATTATATATGTATTGTTTAAAATAGGGCACAATCCATGACCCACTATGGATTCTTGACAACCTTAAGATATATATGAATGCTAAGTTATTGAGAAGATTCAAGCCTGAGATCAATAGATTTTCAGACGTTAAACAATTGTCAGGAAAGTGTTGTGTTAGAGGATGAGCCAGGGTGAACAAAACACTATTATTTCCATTACTTTCACGTATATCTAAAATCTTTCGCTGGACATTCATTTTTACAGGAGTTTGACATTTGATTTTGTGATTTGTATGTCAGATGTTTTTGATATTTACCCCTCGGGGAAAGAGGGAGATCTATACATACATCGGTTGATGATCCGTGATTATTGACATTTTGTAATGAATTAATTATAGTTTATTTGATGATTCCCACTAAATATCTTTTTCCTGGATATTGGCTTCTCCCTTTTCTTAACCAAGATTTAAATTGCTAAAGTTTCGATGGTAATATTTGCCACTTCCACCCGTAATGAAAATATTTTGATCCAGAATTCTATGTAGTCAGCAGTCTTCTTTTAGTGTCCATCTTGTTACAAATGTTGACCTCGCTGTCATCGTCCGTCCTGAAAAGAAAGCAAGCTTCCGGCGACAATTAGTGGAAGCCATCACTTGTCGCAATAGATGATGGTGGTAGCAGAATTTGCTCAGGATACTTCCAGTTTCCAGCCCCGCAACATGGACGCTTCTGCTATGGGGCCTGTAGTCAGCAGAAACATCATACAGGAAAGAAGGACAAATTGAAATATCCCTTATGTTGCAGCACCCATTTTAACCATTGAAAACCACCTGGAACAATAGATTCCAAAGATGACTCCAAAATGACCCGTGCTAAGTAACCAAAAGCTGATTATCAGAGTGATGAAACCATACCAGCAGTTCAAGCTGAAGATAGACACAAAAAGCTATAGTAACTCAGCGGGACAGGCAGCATCTCTGGGGAGATGAATGCGTGACGTTTTGGGTGGAGACCTTTCGTATTTTGCTCAGGATTCCAACATCTGTAATCTTGTGTCTCCCAAGATTGTTCCTCATCTGCCTTAAAGGTGCTTCTGTGAACACCGCTTCTCCTTGTGAGATTTGACAAGATTTCCCAAATCGTCACCCATTCCTTCCCTTCAGAGATGCTGCCTGTCCTTCTCAGTTGCTCCAGTTTTTTGTGTCTATCTTCAGTTCAAGCTAATCTTTTTATGCAATGCACATAAAGTATCATAATTTGCTGTTACTATTTCAGCGATATTTTAATTGATATCGATCATCCATGGAGCACCAACCTATCTTGTATTCAGATTGACCCCATAAATATGAAATAAAAATACAATTTATAAAACTAAAATAATGCAAATTAACTCAATTTACCTCATCTTGTCTGTTGCTAGGATATTTCTTTTGTCTACGTGCAATCAAAGCAAGTTATAAAAGTATCATTAGTAAGCTTTTTCTCTAATGCATTTACCTGATAGTTTTGCATTCTAAGAGATGCCATTTCAAAATACAGATATCATATTTTCTCATGTATAGTGATATTAAACAACAAATATAGATAAATTATAACATTAAGATATGTTAGGCTGCCCTTAGATTTTTTAAAAATAGTTAATGAATTGAGTAAAAGGAAATGTTTGTTTGTCAAAAGTTATTGAAGCATTGCTATTGCACCTGCATACTTGTTTAAATCATGTACTCATCCCCAATTTTGATTTTCCAGAATTGTTGAGATTTACAGCAGGAGACTTCAGGGTAAGTGGTTAACTAATAGTCAAAACACTTTAAATCAATTTGCATCTTAAATCATGAGATTCTGAAAATTTGCCAGGGTAGATGGCATTAGGATGTTTCTAACATGGGAAATCTTGTTAAATCTCACAAGGAGAGAGAGGTGTTCACAGAAGCATCTTTAAGGCAGATGAGAAGCAATTTCAGAGACACAAGGGTGCAGATAAAATAGTGCTGGAGGAGCTTACTGGGTCACACATTATCTGGGAATGGACAGACAATGTTTTAGGATGAGACCCTTCTTCAAACTGGTTATGGGGAGAAAGCTGGGAAAGAGGTAGGGGCGGACAAAACCTGGCAAATGATAAATGGACACAGGTGAAGAGTGTTTGATTGGCAGGTGGTAAAGTAAGTGACAGACTAGAGAGGAGGGACAAATTTCAGATCTATCTTGATTTTTTAATATTGAAAATAAAACAATTGCTGGCCTGTAATCTCAAGCTCATGATATTTTATCTTATTCTATGAGACACAATTGGTTTAACGGGAATTGCTCCTTTGTGTCATATTTTGTTTTCCAAAGTTCTTTACTCTCATACCCCTTTTGCATATTCCTCAAACAGTCTATTGCTGTCATCACTGGCTGTATTCCATTCAGAAACACAAGGAAAGATTGAAGGACTTGCAGGATGGCTCATTGTATGGCACATGCAGGAAAGTTATATCTCAATGAATGCACTTGTTTAGCTAAGTTCAGTAGTTGGAGGAAGATGCCATAAAGGTCGAGAAACAATGGAGCAGGAGAGCGAGTGTGAATAGCATACATAATAGACGATAGATCACCAAGGAGATGAGAGGAAACCCAAGATAGAAATGAGGTAGCGTGAGACATCAAAATCAAGAGTGTCTGATGTGGGAAAGATGCAGCAGTGAAGGAAAGTTGTAAAGAATTTACAGAAAGTGAAAATGGGCAAAAGTACAGATTTGGGGTGAACTAAGACAAGCACTCTGTGTGAAGGAGAGTCTGTTCTTGCCAGACTTGAGTTCTTCAAACTGCTTAATTAATTAATAAATTGCTTAATACGTGTGCTACATTGTAAGACTTAGAAATATATGTAATACAATCTAACAAATGATTTACTCCCAATTCCTCCATCTACGCCGCATCTGCACCCAGGATGAGGTTCCATACCAGGGCATCGGAGATGAATGAATGAATGAATGAATGAATGAATGAATGAATGAATGAATGAATGAATGAATGAATGAAAACTTTATTGTCATTCAGATATACACCTATACACAGTGCACCTAGAACGAAATTTCGTTGCATTTGACTCTCCAGTTTTTTTTGTTTTTTTTTTAGAAGTGTCGATATTTAAAAAGTTCTAGCCTCGGTTTAATTGATTGTTCAATAATCTTATGGCCTGGGGGATGAAGCTGTTGCAGAACCTGGTTGTCCCGCTCTTCATGCTGCGGTACCTCCTCCCAGAGTTAAGCAGTATAAACAGTCCAAATTGTGGGTGTGTGGGGGCTTTGGTAATGCCCTTAGCTCTACTCAGACAGCGCTTGTACCCCATGTCCATGATGGAAGGAAGAGAAGTCCCAATGATTTTTTCCGCTGTCCTCACCACTCTCTGAAGGCACTTCCAGTCTGCAGCTGTACAGCTGCCGCACCACGTAGAGATACAGCCGGTCATGACCGACTCAATTGTGCTTCTGTAGAAAGTGGCGAGGATGGGAGGGTGGAGGTGTAAACTTCTCAACCTGCGGAGGAAGTACAACCGCTGATGTGCCCGTTTTGCCAGAGATGTAATGTTTGTGGACCAGTTTAAGGTGTCCGTTATATGCACCCCCAGGAACTTGATGCTTTTCACCTGCTCCACTGCTGAGTTGTTGATGCAAAGTGGAGTGTGACTGGGCTGAATTTTCCTTCTGAAATCGACTACAATCTCCTTGGTTTTGTTGCCATTTAGGAGAAGGTTGTTCCTGCTGCACCAGCTCACCAGCTGTTCCACCTCCTCTCTATATGCCTGGTCGTCGTTATTGCGGATGAGGCCCACTACTGTTGTGTCATCCGCGTATTTGATGATATGGTTAGTGGTGGACCTGGCGACACAGTCATGTGTCATCAATGTAAAGAGCAGCGGACTCAGGACACAGCCCTGAGGGGAGCCGGTGCTCAGTTTGATGACAGAGGAGGTGTTCTTCCCCACCCGCACAGACTGGGGTCTTTCGGAAAGGAAATCCAGGATCCAGTTGCATAGTATGGTATTGAAACCTAGGGGTGCCAGTTTGCTCACCAGATGCTGGGGGATTATCGTGTTAAATGCTGAGCTGAAATCAACAAACAGCATCCGCACTTGGGTATTCTTCTCCTCCAGGTGTTGTAGGCTCAGGTGGACTGCAGAGGAGATTGCATCCTCTGTGGAGCGGTTCGGGCGATAAGCAAACTGGAACGGGTCAAAACTGGAGGGGAGTTTAGAGACCATGTGCTGCTTAATAAGCCTCTCAAAGCACTTCATTATTATTGGTGTGAGTGCTACGGGGCGGTAATCATTTAGGCAGGTTATTGTAGACTTTTTGGGAACTGGTATGATGGTAGCTGTCTTGAAACATGATGGAACAATGGCCTGGTTCAAGGAGATGTTAAAAATGTCTGTCAGAACCAGAGCCAGCTGGTCGGCACATCCCCTGAGCAGACGCCCCGGTATGTTATCCGGTCCGGCTGCCTTTCGCTGGTCAATGCCCTCCAGGATTCTGCGGACTTCAGCAGTTTCAAAAGACAGTGCCTGTTCTCCTGGTTGTGGCTCTAATTTCCTCACTGTAGTGGTGTTCAGTGCTTCAAGCCTGCCGAAATAATTATTTAGTTCATTTAGAAAGTCTGTGTCATCCTTACAGGACATCTGAGGGGCCTTGTAGTTAATTATGGCCCGGATGCCTTTCCACATGTTCCTGGTGTTGGTATTATCCTGGAAGAAACCCTGGATTTTCTGTCCATGGGCGCGCTTTGCTTTCCTAATTTCGCGGTTGAGGTTGGCTCTCGCTGTTCTCAGAGCCCCCGGATCACCAGATTTAAAAGCCGCATTTCGTGCTTTCAGCATGGCACGCACCTCTGCAGTAATCCAAGGTTTGTGGTTGGCCCGGGTTGTGATGTTCCTGATGACAATGACGTCCTCCATGCACTTCTGTATGTATCCCGACACCGACATGGCATACTCATCCACATTGATGTTTTGGTTGTGAGTGGCTGCTGACCTGAACATGTCCCAGTCCGTGCACTCAAAGCAGTCCTGGAGTGCTTCTGTAGCTCCCTCAGGCCAGACTCTAACTTGCTTCACAGTGGGTTTCTCTCTGATCAGCAGGGGCTTATAGGCTGGGATGAGCATTACAGAGAGGTGATCAGAGGAGCCGAGGTGAGGCCGGGGTACTGCTCTGAAAGCCTGCTTGATGTTACTGTAGACCCGGTCCAGATGTCCTCATTCTTCAGAGAACGGGGGTTCCCCTCTTCTACCATAGATGAGGCTCTCACCAGGGTCTCTTCTATACCCCGTGACTCTTCTCTCACTCCCCATCCCCCCCACTCGTAACAAGGGGAGAGTCCCCCTTGTCCTCACCTTCCACCCTACCAGCCGTCGCATACAACAAATAATCCTTCGACAATTTCGCCACCTCCAACGTGATCCCACCACTTGCCACATCTTCCCATCTCCTCCCCTGTCTGCTTTCCGCAGAGACCGCTCCCTCCGTAACTCCCTGGTCAATTTGTCCCTTCCCACCCGAACCACCCCCTCTCTGGGCACTTTCCCTTGCAACCGCAAGAAATGCTACACTTGTCGCTTTACCTCCCTCCTTGACTCCATTCAAGGACCCAAGCAGTCTTTCCAGGTGCGGCAGAGGTTCACCTGCACCTCCTCCAACCTCATCTATTGCATCCACTGCTCTAGATGTCAGTTGCTCTACATCGGTGAGACCAAGCGTAGGCTTGGCGATCGCTTCCCCGAACACCTCGGCTCGGTTCGCAATAACCAACCTGATCTCCCGGTGGCTGAGCACTTCAACTCCCCCTCCCATTCCAAATCCGACCTTTCTGTCCTGGGCCTCCTCCATGGCCAGAGTGAGGACCACCGTAAATTGGAGGAGCAGCACCTCATATTTCGCTTGGGCAGTTTGCACCCCAGCGGTATGAACATTGGACTTCTCCAATTTCAGGTAGTCCTTACTTTCTCCTTCCCTCAGCCCTCTGGTTCCACCTCTTCCTTTCTACCTCCCCCCCCCCCCCCCCAGGGTTTTGACCCGAAACGTTGCCTATTTCCTTCGCTCCATAGATGCTGCCTCACCCGCTGAGTTTCTCCAGCAATTTTGTCTACCTAACAAAGGATTATTCCTTTTTTGTATGAGTGGTGAATGACATGTATAAATGATTAAATGCACACATTTAAATAAGAATTTAATATACGTGTGGTGATACATTATTAAAATTATCTTTTGCATGGAACTGATCACGCTAATATAAATTAGAAATTTAATTGTATTAATGTAATATTGAAAAAGCATCGTTAAATACATCTCCATTTCCCACCTTCATGTAGTAGCTCCCTTTGATTTACTTCTTACGGGTACATTGTTCTGTCCATTTGCAGTCCAAGAGCGTCTCACCAAACAGATTGCTGTTGCAATCACAGAAGCTTTGCAACCTGCAGGAGTAGGAGTTGTAGTTGAAGCAACGTAAGTGTTGAGCACGGAATTTGCTGGGTAAAGCTAAGCCGTTTTTATTTTCTATGATAATTGTTTGTACAATTTAAAAAAATGTATGACTCTGACATTAAATAAGTGGTGATGAGATCAGCCCTGGTGACATTAATGTTTGGGCAGAATAATCAGACCAGTGGGAGGTGAAATGGTGGGAAACGGAGAGTCCTTTTGTGTACAAAGCTATGATGTCTAGTCCATTCTCTTCCAAATTTGAGTAAATCCTATCGTGAAGAATATTTTGCACTACTGAAGTGAAGCTCACTGGCCTTTTTCACCTTGGATTCTCTCTACTTACTTTCTTAAACAAAGAAACAACATTACTTACACTCCAGTGGCTGGGGAAGATAGAAGGATCATTAAGGCTCCCACAACCTCCTTTCAATCTCCCGTTACACTGTCTTCCATGGTAAATACAGATGAAAAGTACTTGTTCCATTCCTCGCCTTTCATCCTCTGACTCCAAACACAAATTCCCTCGTATCCTTGAGCATTCCTACCCTCTCCCTGGTTAACCTCTTGTTTTTAATGTACATATAAAAGCCATGGCAATGTTGCAGTGAAGAGATGATTGCTCAGTGCATAAGTAGGATTTGATATTGGAATAACAATGGGGACAGTTTTGGAAAATGGGATGGGCCAGTTACAAATTTAAAAGTTCTGATGGGATGAAGTTGAACTAAACTCACTGAACATGCAAATTCTTCCAAAAGAGAATTATATGGGGACAGTGAGGAAATAGCATCATCAGCAATTGATAATGCAACTTTACTTTGCAGGCACATGTGCATGGTGATGAGGGGAGTACAAAAGATGAACAGTAAAACGGTAACCAGCACTATGTTAGGTGTTTTTCGAGAGGACCCAAAGACCAGAGAAGAGTTTCTGACTCTTATCAGGAATTGAAATTCACATCCTCGATCGAACTGCATTAAATATTTTGGATGTTTATAGATGTTCAGTAAATGCTTTGTATTGTAAGAGGTATAAATGTAGATGTTCTTTTAAGTCGCATTCATTGAATAATGTACCTGTATCAAAAACTCAAATCGATAACATTTTAGTTTTATAACTAAGACTTTCAAAAACAAAACAGCTTTGCATCTGATGCAATTAAATAAAGATTTATAACTGTAAATCTAGTTTAACAATCTTAAATTGTTTATCCTGCCATATATAATAGTCGAATGGACAAATAATCACAAGTACAAACTAGAAGATAAACACAAAATGCTGGATTAACTGAATGGGTGAGGTTTCGGGTCGAGACCCTTCAGATGTTTGAATAAGGGTCTCGATCCAAAACGTCACCTGTTCCTTCTCTCCATAATTGCTGCCTGTTCTGCTGAGTTACTCCAGCATTTTGAGTTTATCTTCAGTGTAAACCAGCATCTGCAGTTCTTTCCTACACGAGTACAAACTAAATATATTAAATGTATTCTACATCAGTGAATCATTTCTTCCCTGCACAATTCACATACCTTTTCTTTGGTCCTCTGAGAATTTTTTAACACTGGAATAAGATTGCCTCTTATTCCACTCACCCCCACTGAATATAGTCCAAGCCATTTGTCCTCAGCGACAACCCTTTCATCCCAGGAATCTACCTTATTTTCAATTCCACTGTATTCTACGTCCTTCCAAGAGTAGGGACCAAAATGCTATTCCAAATGTATTTTTTCTAAAGCCCAATCCAATTTATATCAGAATTCCTTAAACTTGTACTCCAACCTCAATATCCTTAATTACACTCTTGCAATAAAGTCTATCATTCAGTTTGCCTTTCTTATTCCTTACTCCAAGCCGACCCTGAGGACAAATGATAGCCTTGAACAGCACGTTGATGAAGTACCATGTCAAGTCACATTTATTTATATAGCACATTTAAAAAACAACTCTCGTTGGCCAAAGTGCTTTACATTTGTTATAAGAATAGCACAACAAAACAAACTACATACATATATACATGTAGCCCTCACTCAGAGGACGTCAGGAAAGGCTTGGGAGTATAGATGAGTCTTTAGTCTTGACCTAAAAGAGTCGATGGAGGGGGCAGTTCTGATGGGAAAGGGGATGCTGTTCCACAGTCTAGGGGCTGCAACCGCAAAGGCACGTTCGCCCCTGAGCTTATGCCTAGACCGTGGGATATTCAGCAACCCCAAGTCGGCCGATCTGAGGGGCCTGAAGGTGGAGTGGTGGGTGAGAAGACTTTTTATGTAGGTGGGGGCAAGCCCATTGAGGGCTTTGTAGACATGGAGGAGGATCTTGAAGTTTATATGGAACCGCACAGGGAGCCAGTGGAGAGAAGCCAGGATCGGGGTGATGTGGTCCCTTTTTCGGGTGCCCGTCAGGAGTCTCGCTGTGGCGTTTTGGACCAGTTGCAGGCGGGACAGGGAAGATTGGCTGATGCCAGTGTAAAAGGAGTTGCAGTAATCTAGGCGGGAGGAGATATATGTGTGGATGATCTTTTCCAGGTCATCAAACTGGAGGAATTGTTTTATTTTAGCTATCGTCCGAAGCTGAAAGAAGCTAGCTGTGATGGATAGGACAATGTTTTCAATATCCTCGATGAGATCACTTGGTTAGAACGAGGGGTTGTGAACGGTGGAAAGAAGAGAATATCTTCTTTGAGAGAGGGAAGAGATGAAAATGGGGAAGGTACATTTGACTTAGAGAAAAAAAACAAGAAATGATGAGACGATGATCTGTTATCAACATTGAATGATTTAACTTTGCCATCTACCATATTGTGAATAAGAACATGGATGACCAAAATTCAAGAAAATTTAGATATTTAAACAATTACAAATCCCCTGTTTTGATCTAAGGACCAACCAGACATCTGTTTGCAAGGCAATTCTAATGAAGCATTTATATCTTGCAGTGATTAAATGTGATATTCTGAACAAGGCACAACAGAAGCAATCATGCAAACTTGGGTTATGAAATCACATGTTAAGGATATTAACAAGCTTAATGAAGGAGAATGAAATTATTTTGATGCCTGGGTTTAATGGTAGTGCTAAACATTTTAAAATACTGATCATGCCTTTTAAAGCAGGAAAAAATATAGAAATACATTAAGCAGATGTATATATTAAGATTCCAAATCCATATGATAATGAAGACTTTAAATACTATTTATAAAACAGGAAAATTATGTCAAAGTATAAAGATGAACATTTTATCAGTGAAATTTAAAACCAAATACTTGCAAATCAACTTTTTAATTATAGTTATTTTTAATATACAAACTATACTTGAGCATAAACGAATTTCTTGGAGTCAGAGTGCAATACTGTGTAAGTGGGAGTGTATCATTGGATAATTAGCACATCTATGTAAAAAATATATTACTTTTTTAAATGGATCCAATTCATTATTAAGCTTTGAAG
Organism: Malacoraja senta; assembly: GCA_038087875.1. Classification (NCBI taxonomy): domain Eukaryota; kingdom Metazoa; phylum Chordata; class Chondrichthyes; order Rajiformes; family Rajidae; genus Malacoraja; species Malacoraja senta. Next base: position 338,375 of record JAXLNO010004326.1, read on the forward strand.
AAAAATTGTCAATTTAGGAACCAATTAATTTAAATATATTTATACAATGAGGAAGGTCTAAAATGAGTTGTGATGGTTGATGTTTTTCTTTTTTTGTTAGGCCGTTGAATCTTTTTTTTTAACAAAAAATAATAATCTGTTGGTAGCAGCATGTTAATTCAGTTTCAAGGTTGAACATTGGGTTCAGGATTTCATTCAACTAAATAGTTGGTCGCTATTCTATTTCTATTAAACCAGTTTTGAAAGTGGATCTGATCTATATTTGATTCCTGCTAGAAGCTAGCAGGAATTTGGTTTATCTACTAAAAACTCTGTGTCATTGACCAAGATGACATTGATTGCACAAACTGTGTACAATCATTCGTTTTTTTTGTGAATTACTAATACAAGACTTTAAGTGCATTATTCTCTGTAATATGAATTAATAAATCTTTGAAGCTTGTGTTCCAAAAAAAAAGATGATTGCACTGTTGATAATGTTCTCACATTCCAATTCTATGACATTCCAGGACTACTGTAGTCTAGTGAATAATTGTTATTGCTGGTGATATTGTGCAGTTTTGTACAAGGAAAATTAAATGTCACTACTTGACCAGTTTTGCTGTAACAGTTACCTTCACAGTATTCAAGTTTACTGTGAACTCAATCACACACGTGAAGTTCTACACTCACACACTATTATTCTGAGTATCCTTGTGGGGTGTATTAGCCGAGAGTTTTATCGCACAAACATGTGGCCTTGGACTCTGTTGTATGCTCAGCGGCAAATAGAGTTGTTTGCTTTAATGATGGATATTGTACTTGTGCTGTCGTTTTACTGCATTGAAACACTGTAATATTCACATCTAATGAATGTCTTGTATATTAATTTATATTGGTTATCAATTTATATCCACTAAATTATACTTAAACTTTAATTAAATTGATCTTTGAATTATTTCTTAAAAATGCAAACAGCAGATATTTCATGAACTTGAGTAACATTTCATTGTCACCTGACATCTTGTTTTTCCCTTCCGGGTAAATGTTGGAATAGTCATGAGTTTGACTTGCCTGTGGGGTGGGAGATTGCAACCTTCAAGTGGTCCGCTCTGTTTTGACGAATGCAATCAACCCGATGTGCACAATCAAATAAAATCAAATAGAACAAGTTGTCCGACAACTTCAGGCTGTGCACGCCATACGCAAGAAGAAGAAGACTTGCCTGTCTCACCTGAGCTAATAAGATGGGTTAAGGGCCTGACCCACTTACTCGACATTTCAGCAACTGTCTTCGACCTTCAAGTTTGAGGGTACTCGCCTGAAAAACCTCGAACTGGATTGACCGTCAGCGATGAAACCGCGAGCTGGATCAACTGTCAGCACACACACACGCACATACATCGCAAAGGCGGGGGCCAGGGAAAGTGGGTGAGCGCTGTCTGAAATTCACATCCGTGAATCCGTAGATATGACATTGTGCAGATTACCGAGACGTGGCTGCAGGAGGATCGGGTCTGGGAACTTAATATTCAGGGTTATACATCCTATAGAAAGAACAGGCAGGTGGGCAGAGGAGTGGGTGGGTGGGGGGGGGGGGGGGGGGTAGCTCTTCTGGTGAGGAATGGAATTCAGTCCCTTGCGAGGGAAGACATAGGGACTGATGAGGTAGAGTCACTGGATTGAGTTGAGGAATTGCAAAGGCAAGAAGACACTAATTATCTACAGACCCCCAAATAGTAGCCCGGATGTAGGGTATAAGTTGCAGCAGGAGTTAAAACTGGCATGTAACAAAGGTAATGCCACTGGGGGATTTCAATATGTAGGTAGACTGGGAAAATCAGGTTGGTTCAGGACCCCAAGAAAGTGCCTCCGAGATGGATTTTAGAGCAGCTTGTAATGGAGCCGACCAGAGAAAAGGCAATTCCGGATTTAGTGTTGTCCAATAAACCAAATTTGATAAGAGAACTCGAGGTAATGGAACTGCTTGGAGGTAGTGGTACAAGGATACAAAGGACATTTATTATCACATACACCAATTGGTGTAGTGAAATTTGACTTGCCATGCAGCACACAGATAAAGTTAAGACACAACATTAAAGTATTTAACAATAAACATAAAAACATCCCCCCACAGTGGGAACCACTGTGGGGGAAGGCACACAGTCCAGTCCCCATCCCCTTGTCCACCCATAGTCGGGCCTATTGAGGCTTCCACAGTCGCCGCTACGGGGCCCGATGTTCCAGGCCCTCTCGCCGGGTGATGGTACTCCGGCGTCGGGAGAACCCTCTCAGCGGCTTGGGACACCTGGAACGGCCGCTTCCTTACTGGAGACCGCGGCTTCCGAGGCCGACAGGCCACGCTGGATGGAGCTCCACCACTGGCGATCTCGCTGAGAGATCCCAAGCTCCCGATGTTAAAGTCAGCGCCGCTGCTGGCCGCTCCACAGTCCTGCAGCTCCGCGATGTTCACCTGCGGTCTCAGCATTCCGGAGCTCCAGCGCGGCAACCCGGGCAAGGCATCGCCCGCTCCACGATAGCGCTCCAGCGCTGTGCCGCCACCGAAGTCGTGGTTCTGGCCGGTCCCCTCAGGAGACGCCGCTCCAGACCCGTTGGTAGGCCGCGAGGACGGGTCGAAGATGCTGCCCGGAGAAAAGTCGCCTCTCCGACCAGGTAGGGACCAGGAAAAGCAGTTTCTCCCTACCCCACCCCCCCACGCCCCACATGAAAAAGAAGACCTCCAAACAAAACACTTTTTAACACACTAAAAATAAAAGAAAGAAGTGAAAAGACAGACAGCTGCAGAAAACTGATCATAATATGATTAGTTTTAATCTGCAATTTGAGAAGGAGAAGGTTAAATCGGATGTGACAGTGATGCAAAGGGGATTATGAAGGCATGAGAGAGGAGCTGGCCAAGGTAGACTGGAAAGGGATACTAGCAGGAATGATGGTAGAACAGCAATGGCAGGAATTTCTGGGCATAATCCGGAAGACGCAGGATCATTTCATTCCAAAATGGAAGAAAGATTCTAAGGGGAGTAGGAGGAAACCGTGGCTGACAAGAGAAGTTAGGGATAGAATAACACTAAAAGAAAAGATGTATAACACAGCAAAGAGTAGCCAGAAGCCAGAGGATTGGGAAACTTTCATAGGACAACAGAAGGAAACAAAATGAATGTAAAGAAGGACAGTAAAACCTTCTTGAGATATGTTAAGGGAAAAAGAATAGCAAAAGAATAGCAAGGTCAAATGTGGGTCCCTTGAAGGCAGACACGGGTGAAATTATTATGGGCAACAAGGAAATGGCAGAAGAGTTGAACTTTGGATCTGTCTTCACTAAGGATGACACAAACAATCTCCCAGATTATCTGAATGGTGGCCGATTAGGAAAAGGGGAGATGCAACGAGACCTGGGTGTCATGGTACACCAGTCATTAAAAGTAGGCATGCAGGTGCAGCAGGCAGTGAAGAAGGCGAATGGTATGTTAGCATTCATAGCAAAAGGATTTGAGTATAGGAGCAGGGAGGTTCTACTGCAGTTGAACAGGGTCTTGGTGAGACCACACCTGGAGTATTGCGTACAGTTTTGGTCTCCTAATCTGAGGAAAGACATTCTTGCCATAGAGGGAGTACAGAGAAGGTTCACCAGACTGATTCCTGGGATGTCAGGACTTTCATATGAAGAAAGACTGGATAGACTCGGCTTGTACTCGCTAGAATTTAGAAGATTGAGGGGGGATCTTATAGAAAAGTACAAAATTCTTAAGGGGTTGGACAGGGTAGATGCAGGAAGATTGTTCCCGATGTTGGGTCACAGTTTAAGGATAAGGGGGAAATCTTTTAGGACCGAGATGAGGAAAACATTTTTCACACAGAGAGTGGTGAATCTCTGGAATTCTCTGCCACAGAAGGTAGTTGAGGCCAGTTCATTGGCTATATTTAAGAGGGAGTTAGATGTGGCCCTTGTGGCTAAAGGGATCAGGGGGTATGGAGAGAAAGCAGGTACAGGATACTGAGTTGGATGATCAGCCATGATCATATCGAATGGCGGTGCAGGCTCGAAGGGCCGAATGGCCTACTCCTGCACCTATTTTCTATGTTTCTATGTACTGGAGGACAGAGGATCTAAGGAGGTAGAGGAACTGAAAGACATTTTCATTAGGCGAGAAATAGTATTGGATAGGCTAATGGGACTGAAGGATGATAAATCCCCTGGGCCTGATGGTCTGCATCCCAGGGTCCTCAGGGAGGTGGCTCTAGAAATAGTGGACACATTGGTGATCATTTTCCAATGTTCAATAGATTCAGGATCAGTTCCTGTGGATTGGAGGATAGCTAATGTTATCGCACTTTTCAAGAAAGGAGCGAGAGAGAAAACGGGGAATTACAGACCAGTTAGCCTGACTTCGGTGGTGGGAAAGATGCTGGAGTCAATTATTAAAGAGGTAATAATGGGGCATTTGGATAGCGGTAAAAGGATTAGTCCAAGTCAACATGGATTTATGAAAGGGAAATCATGCTTGACTAATCTTCTGGAATTTTTTAGGATGTGACAAGTAAAATGGATGAAGGGGTGCCAGTGGATGTAGTGTATCTAGACTTTCAGAAAGCCTTTGATAAGGTCCCGCACGGGAGACTGGTGACTAAAATTAGAGCACATGGTATTGGGGGTGTTGACGTGGATAGAAAATTGGTTGGCAGACAGGAAGCAAAGAGTAGGAGTGAACGGGTCCTTTTCAGAATGGCAGGCAGTGGCGAATGGAGTGCCGCAAGGCTCGGTGTTGGGCCCGCAACTGTTTACCGTATATATTAATGATTTGGAAGAGGGAATTAGGAGCAACACTAGCAAGTTTGTGGATGACACAAAGCTGGGTGGCAGTGTGAACTGTGAAGAGGATGTTAGGAGGTTGCAGGGTGACCTGGACAGGTTGAGTGAGTGGGCAGATGCATGGCAGATGCAGTATAATATAGATAAATGTGAGGTTATCCACTTTGGTGGCAAAAACAAGGGGGCAGATTATTATCACAATGGGGTTAGGTTAGGTAAGGGGGAGGTACAGCGAGACCTGGGTGTACACCGGTCACTGAAAGTTGGTGTGCAGGTACAGCAGGCAGTGAAGAAATCTAATGGAATGTTGGCCTTCATAACAAGAGGATTTCAGTATAGGAGTAGAGAGGTTCTTATGCAGTTGTATAGGGCTCTGGTAAGACCACATCTGGAGTATTGTGTACAGTTTTGGTCTCCTAATTTGAGGAAGGACATCCTTATGATTGAGGCAGTGCAGCGTAGGTTCACGAGATTGATCCCTGGGATGGCGGGACTGTCATATGAGGAAAGATTGAAAAGACTAGGCTTGTATTCACTGGAGTTTAGAAGGATGAGGGGTGATCTTATAGAAACATATAAAATTATAAAAGGACTGGACAAGCTAGATGCAGGAAAAATGTTCCTAATGTTGGGCGAGTCCAGAACCAGGGGCACAGTCTTAAAATAAAGGGGAGGCCATTTAAGACTGAGGTGAGAACAAACCTTTTCACCCAGAGAGTTGTGAATTTGTGGAATTCCCTGCCACAGAGGGCAGTGGAGGCCAAATCACTGGATGGATTTAAGAGAGAGTTAGATAGAGCTCTAAGGGCTAGTGGAATCAAGGGATATGGGGAGAAGGCAGGCACGGGTTATTGATTGGGGACGATCAGCCATGATCACAACGAATGGCGGTGCTGGCTCGAAGGGCTGAATGGCCTCCTCCTGCACCTATTTTCTATGTTTCTATGAACAGCAAGGTAAAAGATGGCTGGCACAGTGTAGGGTGTCCTTTAGAGAGGGGGGGGGGGGGGGGGAAGGAATGGAGACACTTTTAAGAAGCCAGACAACTTTTAATAAAGTTTAGCGGGCATTTAACATTACCTGTCGGTTTTCCTTGGTTCTGAAAACTCCAATGAGCCAATTAAAATGCCCAGTCAGCAAAGGAGATTGCCTACGGCTACCTCGACTGCCTATAACTACATGGCGACCCCACTACCACTGCACTACGAGTCAAAAGAACCATGCCGATCAATTTTAATCGCGGAAAATTTTTCAGCATGCTGAAAAATGTTCGTCGACCAAACTGAGGCCGTGAGTATGCGGGAACTTCTCTCGAGCATGAAGGAGAGTTACAGTGACCTCCTAGGACCATGTGTCGACCATGCTGTGAGTTTGTGGCAAGCGCAAACTCTTCTAAACTCGCAAATTAGGTCGCCATAGTGGGACAGGCCCCTTCTTACTGAACTTGACAGGTGCCTTGATGTGCAAATAAGCCAGCTGGTTCAGAACCAATCGAATTACACCTCATTAAAGCATTAATTTAGTCCAGCAGAGACTGGATAAGGCATTGAACTGTTGCAAGCCACAACAATTTGGTCTGAATTTTTGCAGTCTTCTAACGCTGACCTCCATGAAACATCGCCACAAATATCTGATAAGCTGCAGCACAGGGTTCCATTTTTCTCTAATATTGATTACTATCGGGCATCTGTGAAAACTGACGTCTGGCACTGGAGGGTCAGGCACTCTGCGACCGTGGGATTGACAGCACAGTGGTGCAGCAGCAGCTGTTGTTCCAGGAGCTGATTGTGTAGCCAATACACAATAAAGAACAAATTTTAGGCTAGTTTTAGGCTTTCACTGGAGCATTGTGTAAAGATTATAAAATGTCCAAAATTTCAAGCTAAAAACAATATAATTTATTACATTTAAAAACATTTACCAACGCTTATGCTTTAGTACTTCTATTTTCCAGTGCAATTTACAACATGTTGAAACTTTAAATACTTGAAATACAGGTTTTTCTTGGTTTTTGGAAGCTGAATCACTGACAGCATTTTCAGGGTTTCCGTGTGGAAGGCATAGCCATAGTACACGAGATTGGTGGGTGATTGGAATTGATTAGAGACCAGGCAATCACTCAGTGGACCAAATGGTCGCGTATGTCAGGAAACATTTATTCTACTCAGAGAGAAATCCTGAAACTGTTTTCCACTTTAATGAAATAACAATGACAAAGATGAATAGTTTGTATTGCAACTGCACCAGGATCATTAGGAGTGGTTGCTGATATAGTTCAAGGTTCACCGGAAGTGGCGGCGCTGCCCAAGCAGCTGCGGCTCACCTGCAGTCCGTCTGTCTTTTTTTGTTGTTTTCTTTTGTCCTGTTGTTTAGTTTATTTAGTTTATTTTAGTTGTGTATGTGTGGGGGGGTGGGAGAAACTCTTTTTAGTCTCTTCCTTCGGGGGGATGCGACCTTCTCTTGTCGTATCCCCCGTCTCCATCTGTGCTGAGGCCTGTCGCGGAGCTGGCGGCCTCCAACTGGGACCGACCTCGAGGCTCCGAGATAAATCGGAGCCAGGACTTTCCAACGCGGGGCTGGCCGACTTCGGGGCTGTGGTGGCGTTGTGGCGGCGGCGACCTGACTTCGGAGCCTCGGAGGCTCAGCCGCGGGCCCAGTGGACGATAATGACGGGAGCTCGCAGGTCTCAGGTTTTCTGGAGCTCCCGCAACGACAGCTTCGTCCGCTGGACTGGAGGGTGGCAGCTTCGACCGCCCCGGGCCGCGGAGTTTGAACCAGCCCGTTTGCGGAGCTCGGATGGGGCCGCTGGACTTACCATCACCCAGCGGGGTCCCTACATCGAAAGCTGGATCGCCTCAATGCAGAGGGAGACGAGGAGGGAAGAAACAAGGACTTTAAGACTTTTGCCTACCATCACGGTGAGGAGGTGCCTGGTAGACTCACTGTGGTGGATGTTAAACTGTGTTAAGTGTGTGTTTTGTTATTTTATTCTATGTTATGACTGCAAGGTATACAATTTCATTCAGACTGAAATGTCTGAATGACAATAAAGGATACTTTACTTTAGGTGTGCGTCAGGCAAAGAAGTGGGGAGGCAAATAAAGATCACTAACTAAATATGTTAAAGAATTGGGTTCTACAAAAAGTAAACAAGTAGATAGAGTTATGTTTTTTATTTTACTTCCATTTGTTGACTCAAAATGAAATTAAAAAACCATTGCAAATTCCTGATTTTCAGTAATATTCACAAACTCACTACAATTTTCACAGGTGTCAACTCGCTAGATCTGAGGAATGGGTCCATTTAAGATTTTTATTCACCAGATTAGTGAGCAGGGCTTTTACAGGACTTGCTTTTATGTGTGGGAGGGCACAAAGTGAAGCAGATGTTGGTCACATAGCCCCTCAAGACAGATGCATCATTTAGCAAGATCAAGACTAATCCAATCTTCAAGTTCTCAACTGTCAGGAAATCCTGTGACAACATACAATTAGAACATAGAAGCGTACAATGCAGGAACAAACTTTCGGCCCTGAACTTAATGCCAGCTTAAACTCATCTCTGCCTGCACATGACCCATATGCCTCCATTCCCTGCATATCCATGTGCCTATTCAAATTTCTTAAATGCTACTATTACATCTGCCTCCACCACCAGCATGCACCAGGTCTGCACTACTCTGTGTAAAAAAACTTGCTCCACACATCTCCTTTAAATTTTACTCCTCTTACCTTAAAACTTTGCCCTCTAGTATTTGACCTTTCCACCTTTGGAAAAAGATTACGACTGTCTGCCCCATTGTCATAATTTTATATACTTCTATCAGCTCTCCCCTCAACTTCCAACATTCCAGAGAAAATAATTCAGGTTTGCCCAACCTCTCTTTGTAGCTAATACCTTCTAATCTAGGCCGTACATTGGTAAATATCCTGCACCCTCTCCAAAGCCTCCACGTCCTTCCTGTAATGGGACAAGCAGAGCAGCACAGTATACTACAAATGCAGCTGAACCAAAGTCCTATAAAGCTGCAACCTGGCTTACTGACATACTCAGTATCCTGATTGATGAAGGCAAACATACCATATGTCTTTTTTATCACTATCTACTTGGGTAGCCACTTTCAGGGAGCTATGGACTGGAATCCCAAGATCCCTCTGAACATCAATGCTGTTAAGGCTCTTGCTATTAACTTTGTACGCTCTCCTTACATTCAACCTCCCCAAGTGCAACTTCTTACACTTGTTCAGGTTAAACGCCATCTACCATTTCCCTGCCTATTTCTGTAGTTGATCTATATGTCGCTGTATAACCTTTGATAGTCTTCCTTACTGTCCGCAACTCCACTAACTTTTGTGTTGGCTGCAAATTTACTAACCAACTCATCTACATTTACATCCAAGTCATTTTTTATATATCACAAATAATAGAGGTTCCAGACCTCCAACCTGAATATTACCCTTCCACCAAAGCTCTTCTGAGTAAGCCAGTTCTGAATCCAAATGACCAAGACAATGTGGATCCTATGCACCTTAATCTTCTGGATCAGCCTACCAAGGGAGACCATCAAATGCCATACTAAAATCAATGTGGACAATATCTGCTGCCGTCACCTCATCAATCAACTTCGTCACCTGCTCAAACAACTGAATAAAATTCAAGCCAAAGCCATGCTGACTATCATTAATTAGCCCGTTCCATCCCAAATGAGAGGAGATCCTATTCCAAAGATCCTCTCCAACAGCTTACCTAACCACTGACACGAAGCTCAGTGTATTCTCAGTATAATTCCCTGTATTCTCTCCACGCTTTCTTAAACAAAGGAACATTAGCTCCTCTCCAGTCCTCTGGGACCTGGCCTGTGGCTAGAGAAGATACAAAGATCTTCATCAAGAGGCCTTGTAAATTGGTATCTCATTCAAATTTATTCCTGAACATGGACTAACAACTGTGTTCCATGTGCGAAAGCTCGTCAGTAATGTCTAGCGGATAATACATTGATTATAAATTACAACACACAAAGGAGCTAATAATTCCATCTGTACTGGAAGTAGGTATCCTCAATCCAGTGATAGCTGAAGTTTGTATAGATACATAATGAATGTTTACATCAAGCAGTAAGTCCAGTTAAAAGGAATTTGTAGGATTACAGTTCAGTATCTTCTGTACAAAAGATTTAAAAAAGCAAGTTTGAAACTTACATAAGTTTGTGTTCAAGTTACCGTGTGTTGTGTTCTTCATTATTCGTATGGCTGTCTGGTGACCCCAAATTTCACTGTACCAATTGTACATGTGACAATAAATGTCTCTTGTCTTGTCTTGCATATCTCCAGTTTCAGGGACAGTTTCTTCCCAGATGTTATCAGGCACCTGAACCATCCTCTCACCAGCTGGAGTGCGCTCCCATCACCTTCATTGGAGATTATTGAACTATCTTTTCTCAGATTTTATCTTGCATTAAATATTGTATCCTTTATCTGTACACTGTGAATGGCTTCATTATCATGTATAATCTTTTCTTTAACTGAATAGAAGGCAACAAAAAGCTTTTCACTGTATATGATAATAATTAACGAAACCAAAACTAAACTAACAGTATCTCTGATTTACCAACTTGGGCTTTCTGAACATGCATTTATTCTGGACTGACTATGTGCCTACTACATTGGCCAATTGATTTTTTAAAAAACATTTAAAATAAATTATTACCTTTGGTCTGTCCCCTAAATATCTGCTTCAGGAGTTAGTTGGGCATTAAGTTGTTAGTTTCATTTTACAGTCACCAAAAACTGATCTGTCCTGAGCAGTATCTTATGAAAACCAAGATTTTTTTTTGGAGACAAGGAACTGCAGATGCTGGAATCTTGAACAAAACGAAGTGCTGGAGTAACTCAGTGAGTCAGGCAGCATCTCTGGAGGGAATAGATAGATGTTGTTTCAGGTTGGAACCCTTCTTCAGACTGTTTAGAGTAGGATCTGACACAATCAGAAACATCACCTATCCATTCCCCCCACAGATGCTGCCTGACCCACTGAGTTATCTCAGCACTTAGATTTTTGTTTATATATTTTTAGCAATAGATTGGGGAAGTTTTATCACCAAATTAATCATGCTAAACTCAAAGAAAATAATGCACTATCAACAAGATATTAATCAAAAACAGTTAAACAAAAATCTGCAATTATTTGCAATAAAGTAAAATACTGCAGGATGCTGCAAATTATCGTATCAGATCTTTAGAATAAAGAGACTCCCAATTCTCCTCCGCCCAGAACGTTTTGAAATTCCTGATCTACTTTGAGCCATGGTGAATCACAAGCTGAACAGATTTTCTCCGAATTCATTCCCACACCCTAAACAGTACCTTTTTGGGGAAAAATCCCCTTAAATACCTTCCTTGTTCCTATGGTGATCTTAAACTAACATTCTGCAGGTTGGGACTCACAAACCTTTGATTGTTGTACTATGAACATCTAAGGTTTCACACATTCTTCAAGTCTGGAAAATCCCTTTATTTCCCCTCAGTCTTTCCTAACTTTGGAAATGATAGACCACTTTAACTTATTTCTTAAAATACTCACTTTAGCTTATTGTAATTGTTTTTGTTCAATTGATCATAACATGGTCTGATCTTTTAAGGGAATTTAAGCTTTACGTCTGCTCTAGGTGGCTAAAGCAATTAAGTAAAAAGGCTACGTATTACACAAACAATACGAGTCAGCAAAATTCAACAACAAAATGCAGCATATTTCTTACAATTAAATAGATATATAATATTTCTACAAATTTAATAAAAGGCTCTGCTGGCAAACTTAGAGTCAGAGTGATACAGCACAGAAACACGCCCTTCAGCCCAACTTGTCCGTGCCAACCAAGATGCCACATTTAAGCTGGTCCCATTTGCCTGAATTTGGCCCATATCCCTCTGAACCATTCACATCCGTATACTTGTCCAAATGTCTTTTTAATGTTGTTGAGTTTCTGGAACACTCAATACTGGAACATTGTTGGAGCTGATCTCATCTCAGCAAATGGAAAGTATTCCATAACTTTTAACTGGTGACCTGCAATGCAAATAAAAGCTTTGGGGGAAAATGGGAAGTGAATAGCAATCCTCACACCTCCTCTTGTGCTCATTATATTGAGTGAGTGCAGCGTAGATTAATTCATGGGATGGCGGGACTGTCATATGTTGAGAGAATGAGAGAATGGAGCGGCTGGGCTTGTATACTCTGGAATTTAGAAGGATGAGTGGGGATCTTATTGAAACATATGATTATTAAGGGTTTGGACACGCTAGAGGCAGGAAACATGTTCCCGATGTTGGGGGAGTCCAGCAGGGGCCACAGTTTAAGAATAAGAGGTAAGCCATTTAGAACGGAGATGAGGAAACACTTTTTCCACAGAGAGTTGTCAGTCTGTGGAATTCACTGCCTCAGAGGGCAGTGGAGGCCGGTTCTCTGGATACTTTCAAGAGAGAGCTAGATAGGGCTCTTAAAGATAGCGGAGTCAGGGGATATGGGAAGAAGGCAGGAACGGGGCACTGATTGTGGATGATCAGCCATGATCACATTGAATGGCTCGAAGGGCCGAATGGCCTACTCCTGCACCTATTGTCTATATTGCTGCTCCAGCGTGCATCTGGTAAATAGTGGATTCTGATTCATTTGGAGGATTTGGCAATGGTAATGTCTTTAAGATACATTTGGACTCGTTCAATGTGATGCAGGCACTTTCATCATGCTCTTTGGTAGGAGTTCCAGGATTTGATATGCTGATGTCTCAGCATGTTGTATGCTTATTGTATGTCTCTTAGAGTGGCTCAAACATATGACCTTATGATTCAGAGGCAAAAATATCTCAGATCTTGATACGAACATGAGATCTGTCTATCTTTTAGGCATGTTTTTCTTCACTTATTAATTTGTGTTTTAGTTTGCATTCTTTGATGCATTTTAACTAAAATTGCTTAGAATATAAATTAATTAAATAGCTTTAAACTGGTTCGTAACATCAGGCTCATTTAGAAGTAATGAAAGTGCCTTTGATGGCAGTAAGCTGCAGATAGTTAACAGAGTGGTCCTTTAAAGAGAAAATCGCTGCGTTTTGGCACCCAAGCCCTTGCCACTTTTCAGAGGGGGCTGCGGACTGAAGATCCCCAGTACAAAGGATTCCACAGGTACAGCAGGTGACTGCAGCTGTGGGATCAGCTTGCAGGTCAAGTGCAGGCAGCAGGTCTGCCAAGCCTGGTCTTGTCCATTACTCACATGATTAGAAATGTGTTCAGTCCAAGTGCATTTAAATTACCCGTAACATGGGTACAAATGGACTTTAAAAACGTAGCCAAGTGAAACAAAGTTTGGTCCAACACCTTTACTGCCATAACTGGCCCAAATTAAAATAGACAGATTTACTTTCTGTGGTTTACAAGATCACTGTTTCACTCCAAAAGTCATTTTGTTGTGATTACATTTGCATAGTTCAGATATACCACACTTAGCACTACCCCGCAATGTGCACTCATTTTGGGCCTTATTTTATCCAAATAAAAAGTAATAGCGACCACAGAGTGTAGCAGCATAAGGTGATTTGCGATTTGACCAATGTGAGATCAACTTAACTGCACAGGGCAATCTAATGTGGGACTGTCCCACTTACGCAACTTTTCAGCAAACTGTCTGCGATCTTCAAGCTCGAGGGCACTCGCCTGAAAAACCGCAGCGCGGAACACACACACACCGCAAAGGCGGGGGCCAGGGAAAGCGGGGGAGCGCTGTCTGAAATCACACGGTGCAAAGACAAGGTGATAGCCGCGATGAACAGTAAGGTTAAAGACAGCTAGCACTATGTACGGTAAGTCCTTTAAAAGAGCGGGGGAGGGGGAGAGAAGGGGAGAGAAGGAGTGGAGACAGTTTTAAGAAGCCAGACAACTTTTAATAAGTCAGAGATGCACAGCTGTGAAGTTTAGTGGGCATTTAACATTGCCGGTCGGTTTTCCTGGTTCTGAAAACTCGTGCTTACGTTTTTTCCCCCAATGAGCCAATTAAAATGCCAGGTCAGCAAAGGAGATTACCTACGGCTACCTTGACTACCTACAACGACATGGCAACCCCACCACCACGAGTTCAAAAGTATCGATTTTCTCCATGCTGACCAATTTTTTGGTTGCAGAAATGTTTACATGTTGAAAAATTTTCCGCGTCCAAACTGAGGCTGCGAGTAGTAACCACTATGCGGGAACATGAAGGAGACTTACCAGAGAACACCTACGACCATGTGTCGACCATGCTGGCGAGCTTGTGGCGAGCACAGAATCTCCTAAACTCACCAATGATGTCGCCTTAGTGGGACAGGCCCTTGACTCTCTTCCTTTCTTCTTCCCGCCCCCCCACCCCCACATCAATTTGAAGAAGGGTCTCGACCCGAAATGTCACCTATTCCTTCGCTCCATAGATGCTGCCTCACCCGCTGAGTTTCTCCAGCATTTTTGTCTACCTTCGATTTTTCATCTGCAGTTCTTTCTTAAATAATTCTAATGCGATAAGTCAGCGCACGGGAATCAAAGCTCCAGTCAGAAGTAGATAGGGGAGCATGGTGTTCAGGTCAGACATATCTCATACGGCCAAACAAAAGTACAACACTATAACTCTGCGCAGGGGAATCAAAGCTCCAGTGGGTGAATCGTTTTATTACTGGAGCCAAGAATGGGAGTGGAATAAACAGGTAAACATCCAGGGTAAACATTGTGGAAAAGTGTACAGACTTACCAGTGAGTTAGGTGGAGTCAGCAATAAGCGAGTTCAAAATAACGAGAGTTGTTTTATTCACTGCTCCATTTTCTAGGAAAGTATCTAAAGTGCAGCTTCCACACCTCAAAAAAAAAAATTCCTTAAATAGAATCCCAAATTTCCTGGAATTTGATGGTATTTCCTGAAATTTTCAAACATGCTTCCTGCGTGCTATTTGTTGTTGGGTTATTTTCGCGGGCACACGTTAACAACACAAAGAAGAACAAGGCAAAACAGATCTATGTAACTACACCGTATCTGCCTGCTTCTGTTACTCACTTGTACAGTGTTATGCAAGGCAGCTTTCGATGCCTCCAGCTATTGTCTTCTTTTTTTCAACCTGCTCTCATGTCTCAGTCTCTGCTCTCTGTCCCTCCCACCCTCCCTCCCTCTCTCCATCCCTCCCTCTCTCTCCCTCCCCACCCTCTTTCTCTCCCTCCCTCCCTCTATCTTTCTCCCTCTCTCTCTTTTTTCTCTTGCTCCCTCCCTCTCTCCCTCCTTCTCCCTATCTCCCTACCTT
This sequence comes from Malacoraja senta, assembly GCA_038087875.1. Classification (NCBI taxonomy): domain Eukaryota; kingdom Metazoa; phylum Chordata; class Chondrichthyes; order Rajiformes; family Rajidae; genus Malacoraja; species Malacoraja senta. The sequence goes on from JAXLNO010004326.1 coordinate 353,492, forward strand.
CTCCCTCCCTCCCCTCTCCCTCTCGGCCCCCTGAGCCCACCCACCTTTCTGCAAAATCAAGACCAATCCCAATGTAACTGCAATCCCACCGCCCACTGGTAACTTTTCACCACTACGCTTATCCAGAATTCTACCACTGCCTGAAAAATAATCAAAGGCTCAACTTCCACTGAGAAAGAGAATTCCAAAGACTCATTGTTATACGAGAATTTTCCCGAACAGTCTGTGACCCATAGCGCTGTGGCTATAGCGCTATGTTTAAAGCCCATAGCGCTACAGCCGGTAGCGCTATATTTAGAATCCATAGCGCAGTAGTTCTTGGTTTAAATTCCCACGTGTTAAATTGACTGCGCTCTGTTTAATCCTTTGAGCGCCAAATCGGCAGTGCTGTATGTTTTACCTTTACACCCCTTCGCGGGCCGGATGTGGAAATTTCCCGAAATTATTCCATTTCCCTAAAATTACCCGAAGACAACCAGAATTCCCCGAATTTCGGGTAATTTCCTTCAAAGTGGAAACACTGAATCAAGGTATTATGTACTGTGAATGTGACCACTGCCTACAACATAGTCTCACACTCATTCACCAAACCAGTGGCTTATTAGTTGGCTTGAATAGTGTTAAGTAGTTAAATAGTTGTGCTCAGTGAAAATGATTGCCCCAAAGTGAAAGTCAAAGAGAAAGCTAATAAAAAAAAGAACCATATGGCAGGTCAACCAACATAGATTATTCTCTACACCTGCTTGCTCAGGCTCAAGAGATTTAACATTTAATGCCACTTTCCTGAACAGAGAATGGCACAGAACATGATAACACTGACAGAGTAAGAGGAAAATGCAGACAACTGTTCTCTGACCACTTTGCTCTTCAAGAGAATGGCCTGATTACTCATCTTTAGTGCTTAGATACAGAAGCTTTCTTCGGCATAGCATGAATGTTCAAACTGGATGTGTAATTTTTATTTTGCAAAAAACAAACACATACACCACAATGTTACAAAAACTTGTATTATCTCCCTTCACTTTCAATATAATGCTGATATGAAATAACCGTCATTTTAGTTAAGTGACAGAACTAGGAGTAAATAAATACATTGTTGCATTTGCTGTTTTAAGTCACAAGAGTAATTCATCGGTAACTTTAAACAAGAACATTTGAAAACTATCCACTTGCAAAGAACAGCAAGTAAAACATACGAGTGTTTGTCATAAAGCTTTAACATGTAACAAACGTGCTTTTTCCATAAGGTGACAAACTAAAAATATGCATTTATGTGCAGCAGTAACTATGCAAGAAACATATTTCTTGTCCAGGAAAACAAGAACAATAGCATGCATGCACCTACCATGTGGGGATTACCTCTGTCTGACATGCAACAAAGGAAATAAAATAATATGGGATGGTGTATTTTAAAGACAGAAAAAGGTTCTACACTGTTCAACAAAACTGTCCATAAATACTTAGGGAATAATATAATATATAAAAAAAAGAGGGAGGAAGTTACTACTTATTATTAGCTTCCTATTCCTCTCAGAGGAATAAACATTCACTATTTTCTGAATCAAGTTAAAGAAATACAAAAAATAAAAGCCATCTCATCAAATCCTGATAGCTTGTACAAAACAATTTAAAAAACATTTTTGATCTAGTTTCTCATATATAGTGCACACACATCCATAGCAAGCCCTTGCTCTGAACTTTAAAATATCCCCACTACTAGGTATTTTTTCCAGCCATAATCTCGTAAAGGCATTGCAGTAACCTGGTAGAAATTTGAGAAACGTTAGTATCTGCCACAGCTTACCACAGTAAGCTGTTCTATACCGTTCCACGACTAAGTTTATCCAATGTCCACAAACAATTAAGCATTTCAAAACAGTTACTGTGCAGAGCTTGCAAGGATATTCAGTGTGCAAACAAAAACAAAGACCATAAATATCAAGAATACATCTTTATCACCTTTGTTTTTGAATTGATGGTGCTATTTGTTCTGTATAAAACAGTTAATGTTTTGGGGTATGTGGAAGATACAAAAGGAAAGGCACTGCTGCTTTATTTCTAGATATTTGACTTCACAGCCTTATAGCATGCATTCATTTCATAAATAATTCAATTTACATAGGATAGTATTAATCAAGCTCTACACCTGCAGTCAATACAGGACTCAACAGAAAAAAAAGAATGGCATCAGTGTTCTCAAGACAAAGCCACATGTTAAAATTAATTCACTAGGCAGCACTTCTTAGCAAAACATTTTTTTATCAATGTAAATATTTCAACTATACCTTATCAATAGAAATAAGCAATAATATTAAAAATTAACTAAATGGATGTTAATATTTTGAGACATACTCATGGTTACCAGCCATAGCAAGTTAATACTTAACATATCTAAAATAATACATCTAATTAATAGATAACCTCTGCATCTATAAATCAGTGGAGGAATAAATATCAATTCCGATTTGTAAATACTTTTAAGGACTCTCTTTAAACAGGTTTTTGTGTTAGCATGAATGGAGTCACATAAAATGTTTGAACTTGCATTCACTGTATAAACATAAATGCACTTATTCTGAAAATAGTTTCATACTCTGCTATCCTATAATACTGCAATTCCAACTCAATTTCTCACAAAATATCCATATTTATTCAACCTCATCCAGTTTCTCTCCGATTTTTCTTAGACCTTGCCCTTCCTTTGCCTTGTGTATTATATAAACTTGCTCTCTCCATCTCTATTCAATGCTTAATCTCTTGACAGCAGATTTTTGAACACTTTGGGTAAGTGCCCAGGGAGAGGATGTAGAAAATATTTAGGACCTGATAATTTTAATGAAGTACCAACTTAATTTAACTGTAAACATTTTGTCTTTTTGCAATGAGGGTGGGGGGAATGGAGGGTGGGGGGGGGGCGCAAAAATCTGAAGCAAAACAAGAGCAAAGAGCATACTTGCCAACAGTTAGACTGACTGCAAAACTGATTGACTAACTCATACGGTATCACAACTCTCCCACATTCACCAACATTCCAGAACGCCCTTTCTCTTTTTCATCATCTTCAACATCTGTACTTACTCAGACTGAGCACTTACATTTTTATTTTAGAATAAGCAACTATCCCATGGAAGCATAGCTTTGCTGCTAATCAAAAGAGCAAACCTGCTGCTACTGCAGAGGGGATAAAAAATGCTTTAACAATGACAATACATATAACAATGGCATACCTGAAAATATTTATGTACCCTTTATATTTATGTAAACAACAAGTTAATTTTAGTTGCACTTAAATTATTAACCTCAGTGTCCTTTTCATGACGACAGCACTTCAATCCTGAAAATAGCTCAACAACCATATCAGGTACAATCAAGATGCAAGACATCGTATGTGTCTCACTGTTTCTTTTGGTGATACATTTTTAATCCAAGTTTACAGATATTTTTAAAACAAATGTTTCTAAGTACAGAAAAGTAACCAACCACACTTGAAATCCAACTCTTGCTATGGCAAAAGATGACCCCACTCATTGGCCACTTCTGCACTGATTACTCTGCTCACACGAATTGGGACTTCTCTGAGGTTGTTTCACAGCCAAATCCTTTTCATGGACTGAAGTACTTTTATTTGGCCTGACAATGCTTCAGGACTTGATGACACAGTGACAATCCAAACACTTGAGCAAAAAAATAAAATGTTCGTTACACCTTGCAGATACACAAGATATCAATTGACCCTGACCAGGGCTTGTGACTGGAACTTGTGAACGTGGTCTGAACCCACGATCCCTTATAAGATTCAGAGCCAGCACCAACTGGTGTAGTTTATCCTTCTAGATGGTCGAGGTTCTGTCAGCGCCATCTGAAAATTAAACCAAAGTCAGTGCTATGGTTTTATTGAAATATTCTCATATACTGTGATGTACATCATTGTATAATCTAGCATTTTTATTTCATCTGCATCAGAGAGTGCTTGAAACTTCACTTTAAGTTTTGACAACAGTGCAGATAATAAATTCCATTCAAAGTGACAATTTAAATGGTATTCCATTGCAAAACTCCAAAATCACAGGTTGATTTATTTCATATGTTCCCACTCTAAACTTATTTAAAGGGGAACTAATCAAGATTATTTGGAATTACCATTTTAGTTTCAGCATGTGTCGGATAGTGTTAGAGTGCTGGGATGGCTGGTCGCCACTGACTTGGTGGACTGAAGGGCCTCTTTCTGTGCTGTGTCTCTAAATTGAAACTAAACTAAACAGTGGATCAGGTAGCATCTGCAGAGGGAAATGAAGAGACCCTTCATCTAGACTGAAAGTGGGGGAAGTATTTAATATAAAGAGGTGGAGGGAAGAGTGGGCAAGAGCTTGCAAGCAATTGGTGGATACAGATTAGGAGGCGTTGATTGGCAGATTACAATTAGATGGGGGAGTGAAGGGTGGGGATAGCAAAAGGCTGGGAGGTGATAGGTGGAGAACAAAAAGATGCAGACTGATAGCAAAGGAAGTTAAAGTATGGAATTGAATAGGGAGTGAAAAGTATACCCATTTCCCTTTTTAAACATTCATATTGTAGTAAATTAATTATATAGCTAAAAGCACACTACTAAGTAACAGCCAAACAAATTTATTGAAGGCAAGTTGCAGTTGGAAAAAAAAAGATAGTTTATATGACCAATAGGATGAATCAATCAAATACAGAAAATACTGGTGGATTTTCAGAAAGGATTCCCTAAGATCAAAGAAAAGGCTGATAAAACATCAAGCACAAATATAACAGAAAATGTTGTAGAAACTAGAAATATCAGTTGCTGGTTCACAAAAGACACAGAATGCTGGAGCAGCTCAGCAGATCAGGCAGCATCTCCGGAGAAGGATAAGGAGTCTGAAGAAGGGCCCAGACCCGAAGCATCACTGGGTCTGAAGAAAGGTCCTGACCTGAAATTTCACCAATCCATGTTTTTCTGAGATGCTGGAAGGAAGCAGAGGGTGATGGTGGAAGGTTGCTTCTCGGACTGGAGGCCTGTGAGTAGTGGTGTGCCTCAAGGTTCGGTGCCCCTGACTGTTTGTCATCTACATCAATGATTTGGATGAGAACATACAGGGCAAGATTAGCAAGTTTGCTGATTGTACAAAAGTGAGTGGTTTTGCAGATAGTGAAGATGGTTGTGAACGATTGCAGCAGGATCTGGATCGATTGGCTAGGTGGGCGGAGGAATGGTTGATGGAATTTAATACAGAGAAGTGTGAGGTGTTGCATTTTGGGACATCGAACCAGGGCAGGACCTACACAGTAAATGGTAGGCCTTTGGGTAGTGTTGTCGAGCAGAGGGATCTAGGAGTACAGGGTGCATGGTTCCTTGAAGGTCGAGTCGCAGGTAGATAAGGTGGTCAAAAAGGCTTTTGGCACTTTGGCCTTCATCAGTCTGAGTATTGAGTATAGAAGTTGGGAGGTCATGTTGCAGTTGTATAAGATGTTGGTGAGACCGCATTAGAATATTGTGTTCAGTTCTGCGCACCATGTTATCGGAAAGATATTGTCAAGCTTGAATGGGTTCAGAAAAAATTAACGAGGGTGTTGCCAGGACGAGAGGGTGTGAGCTTTCGGAAGAGGTTGAGTAGGCTGGGTCTCTATTCCATGGAGTGCAGGAAGATGAGGGGTGGATCTTATAGAGGTGTACAAAACCATGAGAGGAATAGATTGAGTAGATGCACAGTCTCTTGCCCAGAGTAGGGGAATCAAGGATATGGACCAAGTGCAGGCAAGTGGGACTAGTGCAGTTGGGACATTGTTGGCCGGTGTGGGCAAGCTGGGCCGAAGAGCCTGTTTCCACACTGTATCACCCTATGCCTCTATGACCTACTCAGTGACTCTGTGGCTTCTAACAGAAAATTGCGTTTCCTATTGAGCAATAAACTCTTGAATCTGGGGTCAGGAGGAACAGAGAGTTGCAATTCTTTCGAGAAGGTCAGGCTTTGAGGACATTCAAGTTCAAGATTACAAAATCCAGTGACTGGATGGGAAAGATGAGTTGTGAAAGAATAGCCGTGGACTTTACAAATTCTACAGCAGGGTGGAGGTGGTGTGTGGGCCACGTCTGAATTGTTCTTAAGAGTGGGTGAAGAGAAGGCAACTCAGGTATCTATCCTGCAATTGTGTCTTGGAATAAAATGGAGAGAACCTATTCTTAAAATTTGAATGTATTTACAATGTATGAAGCTCACGGACAATACACTAAGAACTGAAAGCAGGCAGTATGAGTTGGCATTTAAAAGAAAGACGAAGTTTGGAAATAGCCTAACAATGCAAGTAAACCAAGGTATAATAAAAGGGCAACAACCTTTCTGGATTTCAGAAATACTATCATATATCACTACAATACATTAGTATTGAAAAGGTTTCTGGCTGTTGCATGAAAGAAAGGATATTAAATCCATTGATAATCATGATACATTTATCAAGATGATACTAGAAGGTGGAAAGTAAGTTTTCTTGAAAATGATTAAAGATTTGAAAGAAGGATTATTTCTTCTAGTTTGAGCATTTATTATTGTCAGAGTGAAAGTATCAGCTGGAATTCCTTCCTGCAATTTGTTGGAACATGGGATGCTCATCATGTCATCTTTTGAAAGGAGAGTTCAATATAGTTTAAGGATAGCATGACACCAAATTATGGAACAAAATTAGAAAACATAATGATTCTCATTAAAAAGATAGATATGATGCAAATGGACTCCAATGTTGCAAATGTTAACAGTTTTATATATGGTGAAGTGATGTTAAAGCAGTTCAATTTAACTTTGAAATAAAAGGGAACATTTAGTCAGGGAATTCCGCATAAAAATGAGAGGATTCAAAATAGGCCAATTGGTTTGGGATCTTTTTTCAGATCAGGGCAATTTTCTGACTGCAAAGAATCCTCACCTTTTTTGTAAGTGACAGATCAAAGAATGAAGGCATTAACATTAATTATAGTTTGCAGCTGACAAATAGCGACCTTTACACTCGTAAATCAGAAACAAAAATGCTATGAGATTATTCATCCTCTCAGGGTCTTTATAATAAACTTGGTTTACCAGATCAAACCAATTAAAAGCATGTTGTCCTTTCACATCATTCCTAAGCATTCTAATTTTACAACTGATTCGGGTTTACATGCATAACATTCTATTTTCAATGCTTTACGCTTACCACCCAAGGCATGTTCAGTCATACTGAGGCACAACGATTCCAGTCTGTTGTTTATGTCAGGTTCAGTCACTGGCACTTGGAACTCTAAAAGGAAAATAGTCTTTCTGTCATCATTCATAGATAATTACTATTTTGACACTGAACATTAACAATAATTTCACAATTGAAAATTGTTAAAAAGAACTTTCAGCATCCAAAGGTTTCACAGGTAATTAAAAAATAAATGTATCTGACTTGAATTCTGAATGAAATTCAGTTATTTCATGCTCAGAAACACTGCTGAAAAAAAAGATTGAAAATACAGAGTGTAATTTGAAGGCAGCCATTACTGTATTCCCGATTAGCCTGCACCTATTCACTTTACTCATCATCCCAGCTTGCTGAAAAACATTGGTCAAGTATTGTGTTCATTTTAATATCTCTACTTGGTATACAAATCTGTATCCATATTGGTATCCATATTCTTGCGCAACTCTAATGCCTTCCAGACCTAAAACCCTCTGGAATATTTTGATCTCCTCAGATCTGCCTTCAAGGTCATCTCCTAATTTAATTGCACATCTTTGTTCAGCTGACTACATCTATCGTCCAATTCTTTTTGGGAGAGAATAGGCCCCCTCAAAGACTAATGTGGACATCTATGTTTGGAGGTACAGGAAATGGGCAAGGTCTTCAATGAATATTTCTACTCTGTAATTTCTGAGGAGAACATAGAATAGGTGCTGGAGAACTTAAAATGTATGTTGGTAGATAAATCTCCCAGGCCTAATTGAAAAAATCTGTTTTGAGGGAAAAAAGTATGTTTTGGGCAAAAATGTTTCCATGTAACCACTCTGCAGTAATCAGACACCGTTGTCTCTGAATAAAACAGTCTGTCAGTTTTTCCGCAAGTGGCATTGAAATTGAAGAGCAATCACTTGTATTGACACAAAAAACTGAAAGCTGAAAATGCTGAAAGAATTCAGTGGGTCTGTGGAAGGAATGCACAGCATCTGTGGATGGAATGGACAAGCATCGTCTCGGGTTGAGGCCTTCTTCAGATTACATATATTGATGCTTGTGCAATGATATTCTATGAAACAATGTAATATAACTGTACCATGTAGAGTTTTTAAGAGACACAAGGAACGGCAGATGCCGGAATTTTCAGAAAAACCCAAAGTGCTGGGGTCAAGTAGCAGTGGGTCAGGTAGCATCTCTGGAGGTAATGGACAGGCAACTTTTCAGTTCAGCATCTGCAGTGGCTGTGTGGCTAGTAAGGCCAAAGTATGCACACCAGAATCTACTATTAAACTATACTAGTCTAAGTGGGACTCGTTGGGTCCCTGTCACATGGGAGGCCTGGTCCCCCAATGCAATCCGTTCCCCCAACGCAATATTCCACCACTCACCAGTAGCCCCAACTGCGCAGGCGCGGCTCCTTTCCCCTCATCCCCAGCACTCCATCCCCCTCCTCCACCCTCCTCCTTCTTCCCTCCCCAATCCCTCCCTCACCACTCCCTCCTCCTTTCCCCTACCCTCAGTCACTCCCTCCCTCCATAACTCCTCTCCCCTCCCTACCCTACTATCCCTCTATCCACCACCTCCCCCACTCCCCCTAACTATCCCTCCTTACCTCCCCCACTGCCCTCCTCTCCCTCTATTCCCCACATCCCCTACCTCTCCCTCTACCCCCCCCCTCCTCCCCCACTCTCTCTCCTCATCTCCCCCACTTTCCACTCCCTCTCCACACCCTCAATCCCCACCACTCTCCTAACCTCCCCAGGATCTCGAAGTTGCCGCTCCTCTCCCTTCTTGTGTGCATCAACCGTCAGCGCCCTCAGAGCCAGGCTCTGTGCCCAGGCCTCTGTATCCCCAGCAGGAACGCCGCGCCGGCAGGCAGGCGGGCCACGCCGGAAGGCAGGCAGTTGGGCCGCGCCGGCAGGAAGGTGGGCGCCGGCAGGGAGGCGGGCCGTGGCCGGTGACTGACAGCAGAGGTTTTTAAACCTTAATAACTTTTTAAAAATACCGCCGATCGGAATAAAACTTGGTGCATTTGCAGCGCAGGACAATGGTGAGTAATGGGCCTGTCCCACTTTGGCGATTTTTCAGGCGACTGCCGGCGATTGTCATAGTTGTAGCATGTCGCCGAAAAACCGGCGACTGGACCCCCTTACGACAATGTCTATGACAATGTCCACGACAAGCTACAACAACCTACCACCTACTCGACGTCAAGGTACAGCAAGCTACCGACAACCGGCGACCCATTAGGACGTCCACCTACAACAAACTATGTCCACTCGTGACAAGCTACGACAACCTACGTCATCCTGGCGACAACCTACGCCATCCTAGCGACAACTTACGACAGGAGAAGTCAAGCTACGCTCATTGGCGTCAAGCCCACTGACGGCGAAAATATTTGAACATGTTGAAAATCCAGCGGCGACCAGAAAGACACTATGACACTTTGGGCGACTGAGGAGACTACTCACAACCATGCAGGCGACACCCCGGCGACCATGTGGTGACAGCCTAGTCGCCTAAAAAATAGCCTAAGTGGGACAGGCCCATAAGGTGGCAAAAATCGTAGCGTTATCGCGTACTGTTTTTGCGCAAATGTAAAAACAACGCAAACCGGAGGATAACAAGATGAGTTTTAGTTATGTATAGATTACCAAGAAATATACAGCCTTTAGTATTTTTAGCTTGGAGTAACAAGAATAAACTTCTACCTGTTAAAAAGTCTCTATTGGTGAAAATCCTATGAGAAAAATAACTTTGCCATTCTGAGTCTGAAGGTCACTAGCCTTTAACCCATCTTCCCCATGATATATATAAATGAGATTCACCATGATGAATGAATGAATGAATGAAAACTTTATTGTCATTCAGATATACACCTATACACAGTGCACCTAGAACGAAATTTCGTTGCATTTGACTCTCCAGTTATTTTTTTTTAGAAGTGTCGATATTTAAAAAGTTCTAGCCTCGGTTTAATTGATTGTTCAATAATCTTATGGCCTGGGGGATGAAGCTGTTGCAGAACCTGGTTGTCCCGCTCTTCATGCTGCGGTACCTCCTCCCAGAGTTAAGCAGTATAAACAGTCCAAATTGTGGGTGTGTGGGGGCTTTGGTAATGCCCTTAGCTCTACTCAGACAGCGCTTGTACCCCATGTCCATGATGGAAGGAAGAGAAGTCCCAATGATTTTTTCCGCTGTCCTCACCACTCTCTGAAGGCACTTCCAGTCTGCAGCTGTACAGCTGCCGCACCACGTAGAGATACAGCCGGTCATGACCGACTCAATTGTGCTTCTGTAGAAAGTGGCGAGGATGGGAGGGTGGAGGTGAAAACTTCTCAACCTGCGGAGGAAGTACAACCGCTGATGTGCCCGTTTTGCCAGAGATGTAATGTTTGTGGACCAGTTTAAGGTGTCCGTTATATGCACCCCCAGGAACTTGATGCTTTTCACCTGCTCCACTGCTGAGTTGTTGATGCAAAGTGGAGTGTGACTGGGCTGAATTTTCCTTCTGAAATCGACTACAATCTCCTTGGTTTTGTTGCCATTTAGGAGAAGGTTGTTCCTGCTGCAACAGCTCACCAGCTGTTCCACCTCCTCTCTATATGCCTGGTCGTCGTTATTGCGGATGAGGCCCACTACTGTTGTGTCATCCGCGTATTTGATGATATGGTTAGTGGTGGACCTGGCGACACAGTCATGTGTCATCAATGTAAAGAGCAGCGGACTCAGGACACAGCCCTGAGGGGAGCCTGTGCTCAGTTTGATGACAGAGGAGGTGTTCTTCCCCACCCGCACGCATGATGCAAGGTTTCTTATGAACGCAACTATTGCATTCTAGTAGAAATACCTGCAATTATATTATTTGCAAAGCCCAGGGACCATTATAATGGCAAAATAATTTGTGAAACAAAGTTACAAACTTTGCTTTAGGTAATATAAATCCTAAATAAATATACCTCATATACTGGGTGCAGAGCACTGAAAAGAGAGTCATCGAGTCAGAGTAATACAGTGTAGAAACAGGCCCTTTGGCCCAACTCGCCCACACCGGCCAACAATGACCCAGCTACCATAGTCCCACTTTCCTGCTCTTGGTTCATAACCCTCCAAACCTGTCCTATCCATGTACCTGTCCAACTGTTTCTTAAATGATGGGATAGTCCCAGCCTCAACTACCTCCTCTGGCAGCTTGTTCCATTCACACACCACCCTCTGGGAAAAAGTTACCTCTCGGATTCCTATTAAATCTTTTCCCCTTCACCTTGAACCTATGTGCTCTGGTCCTCGAATCCCCTACTCTGGGTAAAAGATTCTGTGCATCTACCCGATCTATTCCTCTCATGATTTTGTATACTTCTATAAGATCTCCCCATCCTCCTATGCTCCATGGAATAGAGACCCAGCCTACGCAACCTCTCCCTATAGCTCACACCCTCTAGTCCTGGCAACATCATGGTAAATCTGAACCCTTTCAAGCTTGACAATATCTTTCCTATAACATCGTGCCCAGAACTAAACACAATATTCTAAATGTGGTCTCACCAACATCTTATACAACTGCGACATGACCTCCCAACTTCCATACTCAATACTCTGACTGATGAAGGACGCCAAAGTGCCAAACCTTATCTACCTGTGACTCGACCTTCATGGAACCATGACGTACTCCTAGATCCCTCTGCTCGACAACACTACCCAGAGGCGTACCATTTACTGTGTAGGTCCTGCCCTTGTTCGACGTCCCAAAATGCAACACCTCACATTTCTTTGTATTAAATTCCATCAACCATTCCACCGCCCACCTGGCCAATTGATCCAGATCCTGCTACAATCGTTCACAACCATCTTCACTGTCTGCAAAACCACTAACTTTTGTATCATCAGCAAACTTGCTAATCTTGCCCTGTACGTTCTCATCCAAATCATTGATGTAGATGACAAACAGTAACGGGCCCAGCACCAAACCCTGTGGCACACCACTAGTCACAGGCCTCCATTCTGAGAAGCAACCTTCCACCATCACCCTCTGCTTCCTTCCATGGAGCCACTTTGCGATCCATTCAGCTATCTCTCCTTGGATCCCATGAGATCTAACCTTCCAGAGCAGCCAACCATGTGGCACCTTGTCGAACGTCTACAGCTCTGCCTTCATCAACCTTTTTCGCTCACGTCTTCAAAAAAATCGATCAGATTTGTGAGACACGACCTCCCACGTACAAAACCATGCTGACTGTCCCTAATCAGCCCTTGCCCATCCAAATGCCTGTATATCTTATCCCTTAGAATACTCTCCAGCAACTTATCAACTACAGATGTTAAGCTCACCAACCTATAGTTCCCAGCATTTTCCCTGCAGCCCATCTTGAAAAGAGGCACAATATTTGCCACCCTCCAATCCTCTGGCACCTCTCCTGTATTTAACGACGACTCATAAATTTCACCCAGGGCTCCCGCAATTTCCTCTCTAGTTTTCCGCAATGTCCTCGGATATATCTGATCAAGCCCCGGAGATTTGTCCACCTTCAAACACGACTACCGTCAGTACTTCCCCGACGGTAACTCTGACTGCTCTCAAGACACTTCCAGTGACTGCTCCAATTGCCTCTGTCCTACTGTTTCTCCTCGGTAAATACAGAGGAGAAATACTCATTGAGGATCTTGTCCATCTCCTGTGGCTCCACACAGAGGTGACCGCTTTGATTCCTGGGTGGTCCCACTCTCTCTCGTTACCCGTTTCCCCCTAATGTATTTATAACATCTTTAGGGATTGTCTTTTACGGTACCCGCCAGAGCTATCTTCTGGCCCCTTTTTGCCTTCATACTTTATTTGCAAAGATTATATAACTTCGAGGCCAAATATTTAGCAGGGTTTCCTTTAATTTTCTACTTATTGTGCAAAGAAATTCAGAAAAAAAGTGAGAATCACTCTCAAGTATTTACCACGTACAGAAAACATCTATTTCATAGCATATTTTTCAGTTGAGAATAATAAATTCATTCAATATCTATGAGCTGCATACCTTCCATGATATATGTGATGTGCTACAGCATTTAAAAATAGTTTGTTGGACTAAAGCAATAACATTTCAGCCTAAGCAACAAAGCCAAAGCTAACTTAAGATCCAGTAGAGTCAACCTATTATTTATAGATAGATCCCACAAGGGATGCCTGTGGTTTAATCAATTCAGTAATCTGAATAGCATCACATACTTTTCTTGGTCCAGCCATAATAGATTCTGGTTTGCATACTTTGGCCTTTGGCCAGCCAGCCTCTGCAGATGCCGGCCTTGCTGGGTAGAAATATCCTCACAATTTCAAAGGAATGCACAGTCACAATTGAAGCATAATATTTTCCAAGAGCGTATTAGAGCTGATGCTAATTTTTACCCATCTAAATAAAGGCATTGTCTTATGTTACTCTTCAACTCACCTTGTTGCTGAAACATCAACATGGTTTGCGGTGATGTATGAACAGGCAGTGAGCGTGTACGCTGGACTGAACTATGAGTTCGGCTTGGCATACTGTTACTTCCTCCAGGGTTAGCAAACCATAGGTTCTGTGGAAGCATATACTGTATATGTAGCAGAATAACTTCAAAAATATTACTTCAAATATATGAAAACAGCAGTTATATGCATTTCACCATAGACCATAGAATAGTACTGCACAAGAACAAGCCCTTCAGCCCACAATGTCTGTGCCAAACATGATGCCAAGACCAACTCTTATCTGCCTGCACATAATCCATATCCCTCTGAATCCATATTCATATCAGTCTGAAGAAGGGTCCTTATATATTTCCACCAGATCTCCCCTCAACCTCGGGCATTTCTGTGAAAACAATCCAAGTCTGTCCAACTTCACTTTGTAGCTAATACCCTCCGATTCAGGCGGAATTATGGTAAACCTCCTCCGCACCCTTTCCAAAGCCTCCACATCCTTTCTGTGATCATGTGACAACCAGTACTGCATGCACTATTCTAAATACAGCCGATGCGTGTAACTATGCTAGAGGTATAATTATACTTACATGTTGTATACATTGTTTTACATCCAGATTCTACCGAAATTAGTTTTGCGCTGTACTGTACATGAAATTCTTGGGCTTCCCTATTGTCAGAAGGGAATTCAGTACTCTTCAATATTTTCATTATATATTTTGAGACACTAGTGGGCAGCACAGCTGGCCGAGCTGCTGTCTCACAGTCCAAGAGATACGAGTATGATCCTGACCTTGGGAACTTTACTTGTGAAGTTTGCACGTTCTCCCTGTGACCACGGGTTTCCTCTGACATTTTAAAGAAGTGCAGGCTTGTAAGTTAATTGACCTCCATAAATTGGTCTTAGCGTGTAGGGAGTGGATGGAAAAAAGGATAATAGAGAACAAGTGTGAATGGGTGATCATCGTCGACGTGGACTTGATGGGCCTGTTTCCATGCCGAGTCTCTGAACTAAAGTAAATACTAAGTTGGGAAAATGCCTACACAGGGTCTTTAAAATGGATTTAGAGTATTTATTTTAACTGGCTCATTTACCATTGTCAGGAATGTAATACCTTCTTGACAAACAGGAATCACATTCATAAGCTGCGCATTTACAAAAGCATTTGATTACAAATCTTTTAACAAGCAGTATAAAAAGACAAATGCCTCAACCAACCTGCCTTCCTTGTTTTAATATGGCTGGATTGCTGGCTGTGCTTCGCTGTGAGGCACTCATGAGTCCGCTTGGACTCATCAGACCCAGGCGAGCAGTGGGAAGGTTTCGAGGGGGCATCTGGAATTGGCGTTGAGTTCGTCGACCAATTCCTCCACCTACAGATCCAGCTGCTGGTAGGGAGTTGGACTGACCGAAACCCCAGCTGCGGAAAGAGAACGATAGACAACTATAATATTCAATTTAAATTCTTAGAAACAATCATGGCAAATTTGAAGAGTGTGTGTGTGTGTGTGCGCTAATACAGATAAATGTGTTCATAATATGTACTTTGTGTGCTATTTGCAATTAATTGTTCTTAACTGTAGTACAATTAGTCAAGTCAAGAGTGTTTGATTGTCAAATGTACCAGGAACGGAACAATGAAATTCTTAATTGCAGCAGAATAACACGCCTGTAAGCACAATACACATGAATATAAAATATATGAAAATTCAATTAATGAATAACCCCACTCTGACAATGGAGGTTGCTTTGGACAGAAAGGTTAGTGTGGGGTTAGGGAAGGGGAATTAAAGTGTTTTTTTAGCAACCGGGAGATGAGGTAGGTCCAGGCGGACTGAGCGAAGGTGTTCAGCGAAACGATTACACTGACCTTTCTGTCCTAGGCCTCCTCCATTATCAGAGTGAGGTTAAATGCAAATTGGAGGAACGGCATCTCATAGTTTGCTTAGGCAGCTTACATACCAGGGGTATGAATATTAATTTCTCTAACTTCAAGTAACCTCTACATTCCCTCTCTCCATCCCTTCCCCACCGAAGTCACACCAGCTTTTCATTCTCACCCAGCAAACAGCTAACAATGGCCTGTTTCGTTTATCATTGTTACTTTTTTGCATATCTTTCATTCATTTGTTCTATATCTCTCTACATCATCGTCTATATCCCCCGTTTCCCTTTCCCGTGACTTTCAGTCTGAAGAAGGGTCTTGACCTGAAATGTCACCCATTCCTTCTCTCCAGACATGCTGCCCATCTTGCTGAGTTACTCCAGCATTTTGTGTCTATCTTCGGTTTAAACCAGCATCTGCAGTTCCTTCCTAAACATTTTTACTATTATTGCTCAAGATGAAAAGGGAAGAGTAATATGTAATATAAGATAATATATGCATGTATATGCAGAGAAACATGGCTGGTACATACACTCATTGTTAAAAACACATGTAGGAAAGATGCATTTCTAAGCAATCATCCTCTAAAACACGATAGAATATGTGCACCATTTCATTTCATCATTTGTGTCTCCCCTAACGTAAAGGAGGATAGACTTGATATTAGAGGTGCAGCAGAGACTCGGCACTCTGGTGCCTGGGATGGTGACTTTTTCCATAGGAGGGACTGAGACACATAACATTTGTGTGTGTCTCATTTCAAACATATGAAATACTAAGAAAGCTTTACAGGGTAGATGTGGAACATATTTCCCCTGGCTATGGAATCTAATATGTGGGAGGCACAGATTTGGAATGAGTGGATGACAACTCTCCGTATTTGCTTATGTTATAAGAAAATGGACTGAATTTATATTTTAAACATATTGCAATCTAAAAATAAATTATCTAAAGTTTATGAAGAGAATTTTCACGAATTTAATGCGAGAACACTAACAACTAGTACAAGATGGTCCGAAAAGAATTCCGAATAGGGTTTACTTGCACGACAAGATCTATATTTGGTTCAGTACATATTGGTAGGAACCTAGTAAGTGCTGCTCAACAAAACGTCAGCTATTAATTATTCTTCAAATTACTTTTGGAAATAATTACTTTTGGTTAGCATCCCATTTGTATACCATGACAAATATTAAACCAGTTTTGTTCAATTAAGTTACTTGTTTTAAACGCTATATTTTGTTGCGCTCCTGAATTTCTTTTAAATTAGCAGTGAAAGTACATCGAGTCATTACACAGATTAGACTATCAATAGGAAAAGAAAAATGTACGTTAGAGAGAGTTATATCTATGACAGTAATAATTTTGATATTTTTGAAAAATTAAAAACAACTTTTTATTGATATGTTTTCTGGGTTTGGGCACCATTGGCTCCATTTATTGATAATCTCCAATTGCCCTCAACCAGTTGGTGGTAATCCATTACCTTAAACTACTGTGGGGAAAGTACTAAGGCAGTTGGGCTGGGAGCTGCAGGACTTAGACCCAGTGATGAAGGAATACAAAATAATTTCAAGTCAATACGGTGTGACACTTGGAAGAAAACGGGCAGCAATTGATATTTCCATGCAATTGTTCTTGGTGGTAGAGACTGTGGGTTTGGTTTGGATAGACACAAAATACTGGAGTAACTCAGCGGGCAGACAGCATCTCTGGAGAGAAGGAATGGGTGACGTTTCGGGTCGAGACCCTTCTTCAGTCTGAGTTACTCCAGCATTTTGTGTCTAACTTTTGTGTCAATCTTTTGTGGGTTTGGTTGTTGGGACTAGCAAATGTAATTCCCCATTACATGGCATTTTGTAAATAAACACTGTGGCCATGGTATACCAGTAGTGGAAGGAATAACAGTCAGGGTGTAGATTGGTGCTGAGAGAGTAGGACGCGCTGTCCTGAATGACGTTGAGTTTCTGGAACCTTGCTGGAATTGCATTCACCTTGACAATTGGAGAGTATTTCATCACGTATCTAATGTGCCGTGTCAATGACTGAAGGACTTTGGGGTAGCACAATACCAGCGTAGCCGCAGTATTTAAGCAACTTGTTCAGCTGCGAATTTCCCCATGTGCGTTGATAATGGGGGGCTCATTGTAAGGCAAAGTTGGACACTGTTGTTGTTGATGGTCATTGTCTAGTGGTTTTGGGGTACAAATCACCACTTTAGACTTTGTAATGGAAGGAAGATAATTGACAAAGCATTTGAAAATAATTGCAAGCAGGATAATGCTGGATTTAAAGGAATTCCTGCAGTAATTCCTGGGGCAGAGATAATTGA
The DNA here is from genome assembly GCA_038087875.1 of Malacoraja senta. Taxonomy (NCBI): domain Eukaryota; kingdom Metazoa; phylum Chordata; class Chondrichthyes; order Rajiformes; family Rajidae; genus Malacoraja; species Malacoraja senta. Next base: position 371,352 of record JAXLNO010004326.1, read on the forward strand.
CCTCCAACACCAACCCCTTCACTTCCTTTTGCATAGGACACAACTCCACACAAGGGCTTCAGTTGTACTCTGGAGTCATACGGCACAGAAACAGGCCCTTTAGCCCAAACTGTCTACACCAACCATCAAATACCCATTTTCCACCACTGGTCCTGACCCTTGCATGTTTTAACATTAAGTGCTCCATTTCTTCTTCAATGATGTGGGAGTACCAGTCGTCATCATCATCTTAGACAGGGTGTTCTAGATTACAACAGCTTGTGGGTGGAATAAAATTATTCCTCAGATACCCTGTCAGCCTCTTTCTCCTCACCCAAAAGATGTGCCCTCTGGTTTTGGATATCATGGAAAAGTAATCAGAAACAGCAATCAACTGAATGTTGTCTGAATTACATTTTTAAAGGGAAAATAGTTTAAATGTCTGGAGAAATTACCACAAAACTAAGGAAATGTAAATTTATAATTCATAATTTAATTAGATAAAACACATTGCCTGTTAGAAATGGAAATAAATTATAAATATTTCAGAAATGCAGAAAAATTCAGAATTGAGAAGATAAATATTAAAACACACTTTCTTTGCTGTCGATAGCCTGGCATATCCAAGAGAGATTTCCGGGGAAAAGATCTAAAGAGCTTCTGAACCTGCTGTTTCCAGGACAATAATCTTTTCTTCTGTGTTTCTGTAAAAGCCTAAGATAAGAGCAAACAGTTGTAATTAAATCTGTAAAATGTCATTACATGTTATGTTATTTAATATCTAAAATTAATGTTTTCACTCAGGCAACATGTACTAATTAAACATCATTTTATAATTACAGTTTTTTTTTAAAGACTGGAAATTTTTATTCCACATAAATTACTAGTAAGATGCAAGGTTTCCCTGCTTCAGTAATATTACATATTGTGCCAGAGCTACTACACTCCAAACTTTCCGAGTTGACTGTGCCTGAACCCCTCTGTCACCAGCTTCCTGACAGACAGGAAGCAGCATGTGAGGCTGGGAAAGCACATCTCGGACCCGCAAACCCTCAGCATAAGGCTGCGTACTCTCCCCTCTCCTCTACTCTCTCTACACCAATGACTGCACCTCCACAGACACCTCTGTCAAGCTTCTCAAATTTGCGGATGACACAACCCTGATTGGACTGATCCAGGATGGGGAGGAATCTGCCTACAGACAGCTGGCGTCCTGGTGCCATTGCAAAAACCTGGATCTCAATGATCTTAAGACAGTGGAATTGATTGTAGACTTTAGGAGAGCTCCCCCTCCCCTCACCATCAACAACATCACAGTCACATCTGTGGAGTCTTTTAAGTTCCTGGGAACCATCATCTCCAAGGACCTTAAATGGGGGGCCACCATCGACGCCACAGTAAAAAAGGCACAAAAGAGGATGTACTTCCTGCGGCAGCTGAGGAAGCACAATCTGCCACAGGCAATGATGGTCCAATTCTATACGGCCATCGTAGAGTCTGTCCTCACCTTCCCCATCATGGTCTGGTTTGGCTCAGCCACCAAGCACGACATCCAGAGGCTGCAGCGAATCGTCTGATCAGCTGAAAATGTTATTGGCTGCAACCTTCCCTCCATTGACTGCAAGGGCCAGGAAGCGAGCGGGTAAGATCATTTCTGACCCCTCTCACCCTGGCCACAAACTCTTTGAATCACTTCCCTCTGGAAGGCGACTCCGGACTGTCAAAGCTGCCACAGCTAGACATAAAAACAGCTTTTTTCCACGAGTACTCAATAACCAAAAATCTGTAGCCTCCTTTTGCTCTGATATTTTATTTAATTCACATGTTTAATCAATAATGTTTTATTATTAATGTTTAATGTTTTATGTCTCATTCCTAACTGTCACTATGTCACGTTGTCACTTGTGGGCGGAGCACCAAGGCAAATTCCTTGTATGTGAATATACTTGGCCAATAAACTTATTCATTCATTCATTATATCAGGTTTCACAGTTCTAGACGTTTATATATTTTTATGGATTTCTTAAATAAGGATGCAAAGTATAATATAATAAGCACTTCAATTGAAGGATTACCACAATATTCTCCTGGACTGAAAAAGTACATTCACACTTTATACTTACAAAGAAAAATGTAATTTCTATACATTGGATGGAAAGATATCAAATAAAAAAATAATTGATAAATCATAAAAAGTGCATAATGTATATCCTTAAATCGGAATTGTCTCTTTCAAAAACCTATTGTTTGACAAGCAATCACCGCAGCCCAATGTGCACACCAAGCCCACAGATTGGAAAGATATGAAGTAACAGCAAATCTCCTTAGGCAGAGTTGGTTGATGGACTAATATTGGCAGGATGCTCTTTTCATAACATCTTTAGTCCATTTGGTAGGAATTGGAGTACACTATTTTTGCATTATTGAATATTAAAGACCAATAGCAGATTGTCTTGGTGGAACTTAATTTGGCAGATTTACAATCATCTTTAATTGTTCTTCCAGAATAAAATAAAGGTCCTGACAAGTTAATGACATTTTTTGAAAATATGTTTTAAATGCAGCTGAACAAGCCACATTTAAAACATATCTCTGTGGTAATTGAATCTAGTATTTTTCTACACTATATTAGAGCATAAACATATAATTATATTTGCAAATATATATTGCAAAAGATATAGTGTTTAAGAAGGAACTGCAGATGCTGGAATATCGAAGGTACACAAAAATGCTGGAGAAACTCAGCGGGTGCAGCAGCATCAATGGAGCGAAGGAAATAGGCAATGTTTTGGGCCGACACCCTTCTTCAGACTGATGGGGCACTCCCAATCAGTCTGAAGAAGGGTTTCGGCCCGAAACGTTGCCTATTTCCTTCGCTCCATAGATGCTGCTGCACCCGCTGAGTTTCTCCAGCATTTTTGTGTACCTTGCAAAAGATATAGACTGCTCAGAGGAGAGGATATTTTGATAGAGGTGAATTAAACCTATCTTTCTAAGATAGCAGGTGGATGAATTAAGAGTTATTGCTCATTCATCACTTGTTATTGGTCTATTGTCAGACGTTAAACTGTTCTAAAATTAGGCTCAAAACCTTTATTTCCTAATTAAATGGTGGGACTTTCAGAGCTCTAATGAAAATATTTATTTGCAGCAGGATACAGGATAAAGATGCCTTTATTTACGAATGCAACAATTTTGAGGCTGTAAAATATCAAATAGGAAATTATTTGATCAACAGCACCAGGGCGGAGCTGTACCTTGAAAAGCTTGCATAGATAAGGTATTAATACTTTGATAACTAAGTTACAAAGTTTAGCAGAAAAAGGTTACACGTCCTCTCTATTCTGCTTCGTAATTCAGTATGATTGTGGCTTATCTGATCTATGGCCTCCATTCTCCATATCATGATTCCCTTGTTGTCCAAAAAAATCTCTCAGAATTAAACATACTTAATGACTTGGCATCTACAGTTCTTCATAGTAAAGAATACCAAAGAGGAAAGTCTTCCTCAACTCAGCATCGATTATCCTAATCCTTAGAAGCATCTTGACAGCATACACAAAGACAATCCCCATCAGCCTCTCACCTGTTTCAATAACCTCACATCCAATTTCAATTACCTCACATCTTCAAACATTCTGCAATTATTGGCCCATTTGGCTCAACCTTCCCACTATGAACAAACCCCTCATCTCAATATTGCTACATCACCACCAATGGCGAGTATATCTATAATAAAAGATCCAAATGCATTTTGTTTATGTGTCTCACCAAAGCCCTGAAGGGATCCAGCAAGTCTGGTACTCTTATGCTCCATTCCCTGTGGAATGTAGGCCATTCATATCATTGCCCTTCTTAATTATCTGCTTGCTAACTCTGCAGGTTTGCATATAGACACTCAGTTGCCTGTCAACATTGACATTTAATAATATCCTGTGTTTCTACTCTTCCAGCCAGAGTAGAAAACTGCAATTTTCACATTATTAACCTGATCTTCCATAGCCTTTTTTCCCCATTAACTGTCGATGCTCCTGGGCCAGACACCCAATCCTCCTGAATATACCTTCATATGTTTGTATCATCAGCAAGCTCGGATAATTTACACTGCACCCAAGTCATACTATGAGTTGCCAGCTATGATCTCTGAGACAACCCATTTGTTACAGCTTGGCAGGTTGAATATGAGCCAAGCTTTCACATCATTTATTTTCTCTGCATTTATCTAATATCTATGATGAAATATGACCTCAAGCCCAAAAGACTCGTACAATTATGTGGTTTATTCATGAATGCTGCGAAGAATGCTTATATATCTTTATCTATCCTGCCATTTATATCCTCAAAAGATCATAGATACATAGATACCTAGAAAATAGGTGTAGGAATAGGCCATTCGGCCCTTCGAGCCTGCACCGCCATTCAATATGATCATGGCTGATCATCCAACTCAGTATCCCGTACCTGCCTTCTCTCCATATCCCCTGATCCCTTTAGCCACAAGGGCCACATCTAACTCCCTCTTAAATATAGCCAATGAACTGGCCTCAACTACCCTCTGTGGCAGAGAGTTCCAGAGATTCACCACTCTCTGTGTGAAAAAGTTTTTTCTCATCTCGGTCTTAAAGGATTTCCCCCTTATCCTTAAGCTGTGACCCCTTGTCCTGGACTTCCCCAACATCGGGAACAATCTTCCTGCATCTAGCCTGTCCAACCCCATAAGAATTTTGTACGTTTCTATAAGATCCCCTCTCAATCTCCTAAATTCTAGCGAGTATAAGCCAAGTCTATCCAGTCTTTCTTCATATGAAAGTCCTCACATCCCAGGAATCAGTCTGGTGAACCTTCTCTGCACTCCCTCTATGGCTATAATGTCCTTCCTCAGATTTGGAGACCAAAACTGTACGCAATACTCCAGTTGTGGTCTCACCAAGACCCTGTACAACTGCAGTAGAACCTACCTGCTCCTATACTCCTATAGATCAAATCAGACTGTTAAACATGATTGCCTTTTCATGAAAGCCATGCAGACTCAGTCTGAGCAGGTCTGAAGAAGGGTCCCGACTAGAAACATCACTTATCTATGTTCTCCAGAGATGCTGCCTGACCTGCTGAGTTACTCCAGCACTTTGTGTCATTTTTTGTAAACCAGCATCTGCAGTACGTAGTTTCTACTCTGAGCATGTTACACTTCTCTACATATTTCTTTATCTGCTCGTTGATAATGGATACCAGAATGTTACCAGCATCTGATATTTGGCTAATTAGCTTGTCGTTTTCTATTTTCTTTCTATTTCGTTTTTTGAATAACGGTGTGTCATTCGCTGTTTTCCAAATATTTTCAAGGATCCAGGAAATATTCGAAGATGACAACCAACATATCCAACTTATCTGCAACCACCTCTTTTAAATTCAAAGGTCTTAAGCCATCAAGTCCAGAAATCTGTCATCTTTTAACACACTAATTTTCCTTGTGCACCTTCCCACCCACTCTTTCTTTTGGTTCTTAGTCACCCATTATTTTTGCTGAGCCTATATGTCTTCTGCTGTGAATATACTTAGTGTGCATTTAATGTCTTGGCCATTTTCTTTAATAAAAAATAATTCCCCATGACTCAATTTTTGAGATACTCGTGTTCAAATCTGCAATACTCCTCATCTAATATATTTTAGGTTCAGGTTTATTATTGCCAAGTGTACTGAGGTACAGTGACAAATTTGGTGATCAACCTGTAATACCATAAATGAAACCTTTGAAACATTTGAATCAGGCCAAACTGAAGTACAATAGGTAGAGCAAAGGGAAAATTTCAGAATGCAGAATATAGTTTTCAGCATTGTCGAGCAACAGTTCCAGAGACAAAGTCTACAATGTGGTAGAGGTGAATCAGATAGTACACTAGCTTGTGGAAGGACCATTCACAAGCCTGATAAAAAAAAAAGGGGAGCTGCTCATGATTTTGGTGATGCGTGCATTGAAGATTCTGTGCCTTCTGCCCAATGGGTATACAATTACAAACTACTTTCATTTACTATAACCTGTTTACAAACATATTCTGCTTTTTTCTAATCCATTTGCCTGTGGCCCATATCTCTCCAAACCCTTCCTACCCATATATCTGTTCAAATGTCTTTTGAAGGTTGTAATTGGGTCCATTTCCATCTCTTCCTCGGAGTGAGAGATTTTCCAACATTTTCAAATTCTTCGGGGCTTTTGCTTTTCTTTCCATCTTCACAAAACCTTTTCTTTCAATCCAATAACAGCCCTGCCTTGTTAGCTCATTTTTTCCATAGTTTATATTTTTTCAAATAGAAAATAGACAATTATTATTACATTTAAATGCCCAATAATGCTTATCCACTCATACTTTTTAAGCTAATCTGAGGTCATATAAACTGTAGTTTGGAAAAAGAACTTTATTATCCTGTTGACATTTCAGCACTAAATGAGAAGTCACGAGAAGTGACTTCATGAGAAGTCACAAGCTTATACTAAAGCAATTTAAACAAGCTGTATTTGTATCTTTGGAACGCAGAAAAATATTTACAGACATAACTAGTTGGTATCAAAAGGGCGTATTTCAAAGCAAATAATTATTTAGAATTCATTACACGTAACTAAAATTTGTAATTTACATCGATTAAATCAAAAAGCCTGCATAAATTTCAACAAGCAACTTTTTCTAATTTGAAACTAATTACTGGTTACAGCTGTTTCAGTTCCAAGCTGCATTATGCACTAATTGACTACTTTCATATTGTCAATCCAATTCTGGCCTGTCACTCAACCTGTGAGGATAGAGTGGCAGAAAGCACAGGGTATAGAAGTTGGGAGGTCATGTTGCAGTTGTATAAGACGTTGGTGAGACCGCATTTAGAATATTGTGTTCAGTTCTGGGCACCATGTTATAGGAAAGATATTGTCAAGCTTGAAAGGATTCAGAAAAGATTTACGAGGATGTTGCCAGGACTAGAGGGTGTGAGCTATAGGGAGAGGTTGAGTAGGCTGGCACTCTATTCCATGGAGCGCAGAAGGAAAAGGGGTGATCTTATAGAGGTATACAAAATCATGAGAGGAATAGATCGGGTAGATGCACACAGTCTTTTGCCCAGAGTAGGTGAATTGAGGACCAGAGCACATAGGTTCAAGGTGAAGGAGAAAAGATTTAATAGGAATACGAGGGGCAACTTTTTCACACAAAGGTTGGTGGGTGTATGGAACAAGCTGCCAGTAAAGTTAGTTGAGGCTGGGACAATCCCATCCTTTAAGAAACAGTTAGATAGCTACATGGATAGGACAGGTTTGGAAGGATATGGACCAGGCGCAGGCAAGTGGGACTAGTGTAGCTGGGACATTGATGGCCAGTGTGGGCGAGTTGGGCCGAAGGACCTGTTTCCACACTGTATCACACAATAACTCTATGACAGAAACACTTCAGAAAAGTGCTGAATGGCTGAATGAAGTGTAAAAGTTGCCTCCCAGGTTCCCATGAAATCTTTCCCCTCTCACTTTAACCCAATGTTCTCTGGTTTTTGATTCCCCTACTCGGGGCACTCACTTATCACTTACTCGGGGCACTCACTTATCTATTCCCCTCATGATTTTATACAACCCTTTCAAACAAAAAAAAATCACTCCTCAGACTCATGTGCTCCAAGGAATGAAGTCCTGGCCAGTTCAACCTCTTCCTACAGCTCAGGCCTCCAGTCCTGGCAGCATTTTTGTAAATCTCCTCTGCACTCTTTCCAGCTTAATGACATCCTTCCTCTAGCAGAGCGCAAAACTGAACACAATATTCCAAATGCAAACTCACCAACGTGTTGTACAACTGTAACTTAATATCTGAACTTCTGTATTCTATACCCCGACTCATGAAGGCCAATGTACCGAAAGCCTTCTTGATCAACCCTTTCTACCAGTGACACCAATTTCAGGAAACAATGGACATGTACCCCATGATCCCTCTGCCCCACACACTCCCCAGAACTCTACCATTTACTGTAAAGGTCCTGCCCGGGTATGACTTCCTAAAATACAACATCTCGCATGTATCTGCATTAAATTTCATCAGCCATTCCTCGGCCCACCTGCCCAGCTGATCAAGAACCTGCTGTAAATTTTGAAAATCATCATCACTATCTACAAGGTAGACAGAAATGCTGGAGAAACTTAGCGGGTGAGGCAGCATCTATGGAACGAAGGAAATAGGCGATGTTTTGGGTCGAGACCCTTCTTCAGACCTCCTCTTCACTATCTACAATATCAGTTACTTTAATGCCATCTGCAAACCAACTTAACATGTCTTGTACATTCTCATTGAAATAGTTGATCTAAACAACAAACAGCACTGGGCCCAGCACCAATCCCTGTGGCACACCATTAGTCACTGCCTTCTTGTTCGAAAAACAACCTTCCACCATCACTCTCGGCTTTCTTACCTGAAGTCAATTCTCTATCCAGTTGGCTATCTCTCCCTGGATCCTCTAAGATCTAACCTTCCAGAGCAGCCTACTATGCAGAACATTATCAAAGGCTATATATTCACTCTGTGTTTGTCTAAACTTGCACCTAATTTTCCCCTCTCTGATGTTCATTTGATATGATAGTAAACAGCAAATAAATAAATTAGTCTTGAAATTTCAAATTAAATTGCAAGAAGTAAGTAAGCAGACAGGTAAAAATTTGTGAAGCTTCAAATTGTAGGTTTTACCAAACAGATTAAATTGAGCAGATTGTTTATCCCATTTAATTTTGTATTCATTCTCACCTCATGACCTACGCATTTGTCTATTAGTTGCAGATAGGAGCTTATGTTTTCTTCATCTGGTCTGGATACAAGGAGTTGTGTACAAACTGCAAAATAGAATAGTCAAACATTACAAAGGTACTGTACTGGTACTGATAAAAGAAACTACATTCAACACATCTTTGAAAAATGCACAACAAAACTTAGTTCTGAAGCCTGATTGAATTCAGCTTTGTTGATAAACTCTCAGGTTATAAAATTTTACAGGAGACATAATTGCACAACCTCAGAGGGTTTTACACAATCTTTATTTTAACAGATTGAGAGGGGAGGGGAGATAGAGAAGGACAGTGATATAAAACAATGAAGAATGAGATTAATGAAAATGAAAGCAGCGAGAGGAAGACTAAAGGGCCTGTCCCACGAGCATGCGACTGCATGGGGCAAGCGCGACCAAACCGGAAGCGGGGGCCGCGCGGAGGTCGAGTGAGTGATGTGAAGTTTGAGCAAAGTTCGCGGGAAGTTCGCGTGTGACGTACGGCGTCAAGACGCTGCGTACGGCGTCGAGACGCTGTGCACGCCCGTCGAGGCGGCTGCGGGCTGGCAGGCTGTTGCCGCGCGGAATTTTTGAACAGTGTCAGTTTTTCGGAGCCCCGCGCGATGTCGGGACCAGCTCCGCACAACTCCATACGGCTCCAGCGATCGAAGTGGGACCGGCCCTGCGAGGCAGTACGGCTCAAGCGACCACGTTAGGTCGCGTTTGCCGCATGCAGTCGCATGCTCCTGGGACAGGCCCTTTAGTCATACAACTATGAACAGATTGAGCAACATGCATGTATTACAACTTTTATTCGTGCTCAAACATTAAAAAGAGAGAGAGAGAGAGAGAGAGAGAAAGAGAGAGAGAGACTTGGAGAGCAAGGCATGTATTTCAAGGGACAAGTGGACAGAAGCATATCAATCATAGAACCCACGGCAGGTATCGACAGATAGCACAGACTAACACAGGAAAACAGCGGCATGTAGATATACAAATATACATAGTGGGACAAATGTTACGGGAAGTAAAGTTTGATATAGGAATATACAAAGGATTAAGGGGAGAAGAATGATCCCTCATGACAAATCAAAGAAAAATAACACAGATTTGGAACAGATTTTAAAGTCATATAAAATTCATTACAAACATTGGCTGGGAACAAGCAGCACAAGAGTCAATAATGAGACAAAGTAAATGGAGTTCAAGAATATAGCAGGAGAAATATTCTGTCAGGAGGCCTTTCACCAGCTCTGAACTACTCTGGTTACAGTTCCTTGGTATTTTTAACATAATTTTGATTTAAACAGTCTCGCCGCGAGCAAGGAGGGCTGCCGCAAGCAACCCGGCGAAGGACCACCGGGAGCGAAGGACCAACGGCGGGGGGCCACTGAGATTGTGGTGGGGATCCGGCGGGGAGCTGCCGAGGTTGAAGGGGTGCTGCCTGTGACCATATGCGGCTACAGGCCTGGTTCGCTGCTGCGAGATAAGACTGTTCGATGAACTTTTTTAACTTTGTCGGTGACAGAAATGTGGTGACTCTCTGTGTATCACCTAGGTGAGGTATGCTGTATGATGTTAACTGTTTGTGTTAAAAAATGAAGAATTTCACTGTCCCTAGGTACATGTGATAACAAAGTATCATTGAATCTCTTAAATACAGTATGGTTTCTATATTCTGTTGTGGCTCATTTAATGATTCACTGATATCCTCTTCATCCTTCATAACCTATTGAACAGTCCTCACTATACTAATCACAAGATCAGATATTCAAATGTATTAAAAAATTACGCTGGATAATTTGTCTGTGAATCTACAAGGCACCAATCTTTTTAAAATGGTAAACAATTTAACTATGTTCAAATTCACACCAGTTGCTTTTCATTATCATTATGACAATTCAGATAACCATTTACCATTCCCAATTCCACTTCTAAGAATAAGCATTTGCATCTCAACATCTCAGTTCTTCCTATTTATTAAACATTTTTACTACTTAAAAGGCATTATACAGTATTCCTATTTTTATTCTATCCTGACCTTACCACCAATCTTCAACAAAATGTGTTCATACTAAATGGCAGGTTCATTTATATTTCACAGATCATTTTTATCACATTCACCACATATCTGGCCATTATAAAGGTATGGTAGCACTCTGATCCTGCTCCTACGATTCGCAATGTTAGCAACACCCACATTACGAAATAAAGCCGAAAAACTTCAGTCAATGTTCTGCACGCAAATTCCCATGTACATCAAAAGCTGGATCCCTGCAGATTAATAATTTGGAGACACAAGAAACTGCAGATTATGGAATCTTGAGCAAAACACAAAGTACTGAAGAAACTCAGCGGGTTAGGCAGCATCTGTGGAAAGAGTGGACAGGAAACATTTTGGTTTGGAGCCCTTTGTCAGACCGATTGCAGGTGGGGATGGGGAGCTGGAAAAGAGAGATGGGGGCTCGACAAAGCCTGGTAAATGTTAGGTGGATACATGTGAATGGAGTTTGATTGCCGGATGAATGGATTAATTGGAGATGAAAAGATGGCTAGAAACGAAAAGGAGACAAAAAGGTGAGGAAGCGAGTCTGGGTCAGAACATGTTTGAACAACAGGAATCACAAAGGGGAAGCCATGGGAGAAGATCGCACAGAACATCGGACAGAAAGAGGAGGAAAACCTTTTCAAGAACTTACTCTTTCTTAATTTTATATTGTAGGAAGTCTGTTTAATAGGTCCACAGCAATGGATTTCATCATATATTACTTGAAGGTTCAAACATTTACTCTGTAGCGGCACCTAGTGGTGCCTTGTGGTAATCAAACCCTCGGGGTTGGCTGAAGGAGTCTCATGAGTGCGGGTGTTCTATTGGCAGTTTGATTTTGCTGTAACTGTCAGTAGCTGTCAGTCTAGCACTCACACTTGCGGAAGCAACATTATTTTTGGCTCTCTTATTCGACTCGGGTGACTCATTGTTTGTGTTCTACAATAAAGAACTTTTCGTACACCCTAAAGTCTCGACTCGCCAAAACTCCATCATTTCTTTGTATCTACTCATTTTGATCAATTCAATGGTTATTCAAATGCAATGTGCATTTCACAAATTATTTCACATTGGATCTTAGAATGTTTTTGTCAGGAGGCCAAAAATTCCTACTTCCTACTCTGTGCTTCAGGGCCTTGTCCAGATACTCTAGGAATGTACTACGGGTTTCTGCACACTCCCCCCCCCCCCCCCCCCCCTCCCCCCTATGGAGAAAACAATCCAGGTTTGTTCAATTTCTCCCGATCGCTAATGCAGTCTCATCCAGGCAGCATTCTGGTAAAACGCTCCACATCCTTTCTGTAATTAGGCAACCAGATCTGCATGCAATACACCAAATACAGCCGTACCAAAGTTTTATGAAGCTGCAAAAGGAATTCCAGACCTTCATACTCATTGCACCAACCAATGATGGAATGCATATCATACACCTTCAATCTGCCCCCACAAAATTAAATCCATTTGCAACATAATACATTCCCCACAGGTTATGTAATTTCACAAGAGGCAAAGAGTGGGGGGAAATAACTAAAGCCTATCAGGAAAATATAAACTGCAAAGCATTTAGGACATTATTTGAAAGTAATAGCTACTTTGGCATGATTACGAGGCCAAGTTTTAGTATGCCACTGAAACTGATATCAGTTTCAAAGATAAATGTCGTCGATTTGTGTTTAAGCGCTAATGCTTCCGCATACAAATACAAGACAACATTTGAGATTATTCCTTATATTCTGCGTAGGTAGTTTACAATCCAATGGTATGAATATTGAATTCCCAAATTTTAAGTTACAAACCTACAAACAATCCCCACCCCCACCCCTCGACCCATTTCCCCCCGTATGCCCTACCTAGATGTGCACCTGTTTCTCCTTTTTCCCTTCCCCTCCCACCTATTATTCCTTCCTTCTGCTTTACATTTCTCTCCTCTTCTATCCTTATCTCACAGCTTTTGATTTTTCAACTCTGGCCTTTGTCCAATCATCTGCCAATCAAAACCCTCCTCATTTGTATCAACCTGTCACTTGCCAGGCTTAATCTCCTACTCATCTCTCCTTCAGCTTTCTCCCCCCACCACAATCAGTCTAAAGGAGGGTCCCAAACTGTTCCTCCCACACTGTCTCTTTTTTGGTATATCAGCACCTGCAGTTCTTTGTCAACATTTGAGGTTTCATCTGTCCATTGCTATCTTTTTCAGTTGGCAGAGCTGGTCAATATATCAGGAAATCCTGATGTATCACCTTCAAACACGATTAATGCCCTAATAACTAGTCAGGTAAACAGACATCATTCATTATGGATTCACAGATATTTCCCACCAAGATGTTCCACTTTCACATCTGACAGAGACATTTTAGCTTACAACGAAAAGATTTCTAAGCTTGAATGTCAGCTGTAATTAGAACTTGACAGCAGTGACATTAAATGCTCATGTAAGCCAATACATTGCTTGACTGTTCATAATAGATATTAAAAGGCCTGCGCTCACAAGGCCAACAACTCAGGGCTGCAGATTTTTTACAATTCTATCTTTTAACAACTACAATAATAAGGAAGAATTTGTATTTAATTACATGCCACAAAGCAATTTACAGATGATTAAATCTTGTATTCACTTTAATAATGCAGGGAAATACCATGATCAATTTTACAGGACAACAAGTTGACAAGCCAATCTGTTTAAGTGAAATTAGTTGAGAGCTAAATACAGGCAGTCCTCGGGTTACATATGGGTTCCATTCTGGGAATAGTCTGCAAGCCAATTTCTAAGTCCAAAATGTGATTTTCTATAATCAACCATAATGTATTGCCATGTATACACTAGCTATATTTTTTTCATGTCATTAATATCACCCTAACATTATCCATAATTAAAATAATGGAACATATAATGTGTCCAATCATTAATGAATACCATGAAACATTTTATTATCACTAGCTTGAAAATGCTTTCAAAATGTATGGGAGAATGTGTGACATTGATTTCCGTAAATTAGGTTGTTTGGAACCTGGGGGCCACTGTATTAGTTCAAACATTGAGAGAACATCCCAGCACTTTTCTACACGGGACCAAAAGTGCTCCTTTATACCAGTTGAGGGCAGGATGAGCAATGATTCATTTGAAATTATTCACTACTAACAATGCTGTAGAGAGTATCAGCCTGGATTATGCTCTCATATTTCTGAAGTGCAGCTTGAACACATGACCTTTTGACTCAAAGCGAGAAGTGCCACCGTAGATTAAACATGACGCCTCTTATGCAATCCTGGATCAGTGAGTACATCGTTACCAGGGCAGTAAATTTCTCTCTACTCAACCTGATTTGTAACTTTAAAAGAGTCCGTCCCCAGTGCTGCGAAGAAAGGGTCTGCACCGATGTCGCACATTATGCCAGTCACCAGGACATCGACACACCACTTGTCCATTGTGGAAATACTCTTCCAGACCAACACCAGGTCCACCAGGCAGTGGTTAGCATGGAACATCCTGCAGCCACTGAGGGACAAGGACTCGATGGATCTTGTGGCGTGGTTGTCCGAGCAGACTGCTCAGTTTGTCTGGCGAAATGCCTCATTGCCAGAACTCATCAACAAGCACCAGGATCGCACTTGGCTGGCAGTGAGAGGGGCCCTCCCAGTCAGATCCTTCCTGTACCATCTGTATCTTACGACCGATGCACACTGCCCTCTGCTACAGAGAGACGGTTGCCCACCTCTTCATCGAGTGTGAATTTGCAAAGTAGGTCTGGAGAATGATGCAATGGTCCTTGTCGCGGTTCCTTAAAAGAGGGCTCTCTGATTTAAGGGCTGTTCTCAGGGACACATTCGGAGACAGCCATCAAGTGTTCCTGGACGATCATCAACTCGGATGAAAACAGCTCATAGGTCTGCCCGTAACTTCTTGTCTGCCCAGCACAGTATAATGTCAGTCAGGGAATGTGGCTGACTGGACCATTCTAGATTGCATGTGCTCACTGAAGCCTAGTGCAGCCAACACCTACACTCGGTGGGGGAGGACCGCGGTCTCGGGACCTTATGCTGATGGACATTGAATGGCCGAGTCCGGTGGGGACACCCCTCAAAAAAGGGAAGTGTTATCAACCCAGGGGTCTGCATGGGTGGCAAGGGTGCTTTGTTTAAATATAGGTGCAAACACCACTGAGTATGACATAAATTAATGTATAGGTGTTGAAAATGTCTGAAGAGTTTTTGCAGTTTTTTTGTTTGTTTTTTAAAATTCCTGTATAAAGTTTACGTTTGGAAATAAAAGAAAACTTTCAAAGAACCAGGGAGTTGAATACACTGATCAATTAGATCTTCATTCACTGCTTAATTTATTATTGTACTCATATTTCTATTTGAGAAATCTTTAGAATAAAGGCTTACCTTTGCCCATAACTCTTGTAAACTGTCCAGGCAAATCTCCCTCTGGAACCACAGCACCTCCCGACTCGCTCTCGCAGCCTGTAATGTTGTGCTGCTGAATGCCCCCTGCAACAGAATCCTTCACGTCAGACAGCCGACCTAAGCTGCTGTCCGAGCTCATGATAGTGGACTGAGAGTCAAAGGTTTGGTTGCGCTCACTTGCGTTCTGGCTGTGAGAGAAACTGTAGGGCTTGATTGGGGTAAGAATCATTTGGTGCAGCTCCTGGAGTGCATTACGTAGATTGCCACCTTCAAGAATGTCCTATGCAACAGAAGACAAACCATTAACACAGTATTAACAAGTATCATTTTTTTTGTCTACATTTGTGAATCCATGTTTTATATAGTGCGGTCACAAATAAACATTTAAGGTATTTTAGATGATCTGCACTCTGGTAAACAAATACAATTTTAATCCAGTAACAAACAAAAATTATTGAACTGTATATTTGAAAAATCTTCCTCCCTGCATTATGGTTACTTACTGTGTTTTTTAAACAATTAAGACCCAGTATCAAATTAAATGGGTTTTAGATATCCAACAGTAGCAAAACATTTGTAATCAAACCAACATTCTTTTTTATAAACTTTCATTACATTTCACTAAATTCTACAATATCCTATTCTGAATTTGTAAGCCAAAACATGCTGTAGGTCAGGAGGCATCCAGGTAATTAAATATATTGAGTAAATTCATATAGATTTTGTTTTTTCAGAGAGATACAGCAAGGAAAGAGTCCTGTTGGCCCACTGAATTCCACGCTGACCATCAAACACCCATTTACTTTAATCCTACACTAATCTAATCCAAAATCTCCATATTGTTATGAATCAAACTCCATAGGCAGCACCCAATGTCCGGATTTAATTTGGATCTCTGGTGCTGTGAGACAATGGCTCTACCAACTGAGCAACTTTGTTTCCTTCATATTTTTGACTGTGTTCACTACAAAATACAGTTTTAATGGATAGACGAAGAATGAATAGAGAACAAACATGCACTTTTATGCTTACTTTGGATATGATAGTAGTGCACCGCAGTAAACAATAATATATTAGAACTATTTTTCTGTGTAAATCTTCCTAGGTTTTTGGTGTTGTTAAAATGGCAGTTGGGATAGTGGAATGCTCCTCGTGCAAGATGTTGTAAGTCAGGGGGATTTCAGTGTGCCTAAGGACTACTTTCAAAAAGGCATTCGATAGTGTACATACAGACACCCTGTGGCAAATTCTTAAAGTCTATGGCATCCCAGAGGCTTTCATAAACATCTTCAAGCACCTTTACGAGGGATCCAGTTGCTGCGTCAAGGTTGATTCAGGAAACACAGAATTCTTTGATATTGCCACAGGGGTAAGAAAAGGTTGCCTTCTATCCCCCGTACTGTTTATTGTCACGATCGACTATGTCATGCGGAAGACAATGAACAAACTGTGGAGAACAGGAAGATGCCTCACAGACCTAGATTTTGCCGATGACATTGCACTACTAGCAGAGTCGAGACACACCCTTCAAGAGATGACAACCGCTCTGGAGAAGAATGCATCAAAGGTTGGATTAAAGATCAGCTGCCAGAACACTAAGACCATGCAGACTGGAGACCAGCCGCCAATAGACCAACTGATAATCAATGGGGAACCTGTGGAAAACGCCACAAGATTTACGTATCTTGGCAGCATGTTCACAGTAGATGGAGATGTAGAGGTTGACATCAACTCGTGAATTGGTAAAGCTGCATCAGTCTTCAGACGAATGCAGTCCATATGGTCTAGTGGCGGAATATCCAAGATGCTAAAAGTCAAGCTCTTCCAGTCCGTAGTCCTCCCTACAGCCCTCTATGCCAGTGAGACATGCAAAAAATCAATGTGAAGATGAAAAAGAAATTGGATGCATTCCAACAACGCTGCTTGAGGAAGATCCTGAAGATTGGCTACAGAGACCACCTCACAAACGAGGAGATCTCCCGTGAAACTGCAACAAAGCCTCTCAGCCAGGACAGGATGAATTTTGCAGGACATGTACTCAGAATGTCACCAGAACGTGCACCTAAGATAGCAATGACATGGCAACCTGACGGAAGAAGGAAAAGAGGCCGACCAAAACTCACATGGAGGCGAACATTCCAAAAGGATTTGGAAGGCCGGGACGCAAGCCTATCGAGGGTGGAAGATGTCGCACATAACCGAACAGAATGGCGAAAGCTTGCTGCCCAATGCACTCAACAGTGTGGGAGGAACTAAGTCTAAGTAAGAGGACTTTACCTGCCGTAAACGCATTCAGCTGCAGCTCCTTACAGACAACATTAAGGAATTGGAGCTGCAGTTAGATGTCCTTGGGATTAGTCAGGGGCATGAGAGTGCCATAGATAGGAATTAGTCAGGTGGCCACACCTAAGATACAGGGAGGAAGTAGATGGGTGTTCACCAGGAAAGGCAGTGAGTGCAGGAATCCCCTAGGGTCATTCCCCTCCATAACGGGTATGCTCTTTTGGATACTGTTGTGGGGATGACTGGTCGGGGAGAGCAGCAGCAGCAGTCTGATTTGCGGTGGAGACTGGCTCTGAGACACAGCGGGGAAGGGAAAAGTATGACAGAGCCATTGTAATAGGAGACGTATTAGTTAGGGGACAGACAGGAGATTCTGTGGCAGCAAACAAGACTCCAGGATGGTGTGTTGCTTCCCTGGAACCGGTAAGTTTCCGAGCAGTTGCTGAACATTCTCAAGGCGGAGAGCGAGCAGCCGGAAGTCATTGTACACATTAGTACAAATAACATAGGTAGAAAAAGGGATGAGGTCCTGTGAAGTGAATATAGGGAGCCAAGCAGAAGAGTCAAAAACAGGACCCCGATGATAGTAATCTCCAGATTACATACAGTGCCACGTGCTAGTAGGAATAGGCAGATAAGGCTGATGAATGTGTGGCTCGGGATTGGTTCAGGGGGCAGAGATTCAGATCATTGTGATCTCTTCTGGGGAAGAGGTGACCTGCACAAGATGGACGGGTTACATCTGAATTGGAGGGGAACCAATATCCTTGCATGGAGGTTTGGAAGGGTTTAAACTAGAGAGGCAAGGAGGTAGTAACCATGCGTAGTAGATCAGAAATTGGAAGGAATGATTGGAAGGTAGAGGTTAGGACCAGCAAATCTCAAAGGAAGGAAAGGCTGGGAGAAGTGAAGGAATATGGTGACGCTGATGGGTTGAAGTATGTTTATTACAATGCAAGGAGTATTGCGAAGAAAGCAGATGAATTTAGAGCCTGGATCAGTGCTTGGGACAGTGATGTATGGCTATTGCCAAAATGTGGTTGCGAGAGGGACGTGACTGGCAGCTTAATGTTCCACAGTTTCGATGTTTCAGATGTAATCGAGAGGGAGGCCAAAGGGTGGAGGAGTTGCACTACTAATCAAGAAACTGTGACAGTGGCACTGAGGACATGCTGGAGCATTTGTCCACTGAGGTGATATGGGTAGAACCTAGAACTATGAAAGTTGTAAGCACTCTAATGGGATTGTACTAAAGGTCCCCCCAATAGCAAGCAGGAACAGGTATGTGGACAGGTTACTAAAAAACACCAAAGCAACAAGATTGTCTTAGTGGGCGACTTTAATTTCCCCAATAGTGACTGGGCCTTGCTCAATGCCAAAGGCTTAGATGGGGCAGAATTTATGAGGTTTATCCAAGAGGGGTTCTTGAAACAGTATGTGGATAATCCAAACAGAGAAGGGAGCATACTGGACCTTTTGTTGGGAAGTAAGCCTAGCCAGGTGACTGCCAAAGCTTTTTTCACTGTGATAAAAAGCACATCAATCTCCACCCATGATGAACATGGAACGGAACAACACAGGAACAGGCTCTTCAGCCTACAATGTCTGTGCATGATACCAAATTAAACTAACTAACCCACAAACAACCTCTTTCCCCCTCCCCTTTCTCTTCTCCCCCAAGAACCCCTGCCCCCCCCACCTTTCTTCTGGTTTCTGCCCTCCCCCACCCACATTCCTTCCACCGCTTCACAATTTGCAACTTTTCGATCCTTGAGCTTCACAGTTCACAACTCTATCCTTTTGGGCTCAATTGTGTCTTTTCATCTTGGCTTTTGTCTGACAATCTGCCCATCAAAAAAACCCTTTCCTGTATTAACCCATTACCAGCCATGCTTTGCCCTGTCCATTCTCTCGTCCAGCTTTCTTTCCCATCCCCCTGTAATCAGTCTGAATCAGCCCGACCCAAAATATCACTAATCCATGTTTTCTAGAGATGCTCCCTGACCCGCAGAATTACTCCAGCATTTTGTGCCTTTCTAAATTATCTTCTGCCTGCACATGATCCATATCTCTCAATTTCCTGCATATTAATTATATTTAAAAGCCTCTTAAACATCATTATTGCGCTTCTACCATCACTACTGGCAGCGTGTTCCAGGCACCCACCACTCTGTAAAAAAACTTGCTCCACACATCCTCTCCCACTCACCTAAAGGGTATGACTTCTACTTTTTGACATTTCCTACCTGAGAAAAAGGTTCTGACTGTCCTCCCTATCTATGCCTCACCTAATTTTAAATACGTCTATCAGATTTTATCTCAATCTCCAATGCTCCAGAGAAAACAATCCAAGACTGTCCAATCTCTCCTTACAGCTAATACTCTCAAATCCAGGCAGCATTCTGGTAAATCTTTTTTGCACCCTCTCCAAAGTCCCCACATCCTTCCGGTAATGGGGTGCCCAGAACCACATACAAGACTACAAATGCGGCCTAAATAAAATTATAAAGGTTGTAACATGGCTTCCTGACAACTGCATTTAACTGCCAATTACTTTCCCCTGCATCTAACTTCCCAAAGTTGTCTGGATCAAACTCCATCTGACATTTCCCCGCCTGTATATGCAACTGATCTATATCTTACTTCATCGTCTTTGACAGCCTTCTTCACGGTCTGCAACTCTATCAATTTTAGTGTTGCACATTTCATGCTTCTTTCAAGGTCATTTTGGCTCTTTCAAAACCCTCGAGGTGCAGCACTCTGCTTGTTATCTGAATCCATCACAATGTATTCTGTGCATCTCTTGAGATGGCCTACAAATGCTCCAGCTAGTTCGAGGATTACACGATTGAAGTGATAACCTTCAAGCTGATACTAAGTTAGGTGTAATGAACAGAAGTGAAAAACAAATCTGAATTCAAAGCAAATTAGCTGTTCATCAAATCTTGCAGCAAGGCAGTGTAAAGAATCCTTTACAATGCAAACAAAATAAAAGTTATTGCCTAAACATGCTCTGGCAGAGATATTATAATGGAGTGAATGGAAAAAGAGTTGCATATTATTAGATGATCAGAATCAACTGCAAATGATTCTACGTTTAAAAATAATCTAGAAAAACTGAGGTCATTATGGATGTGTGATGGATCTTCAGAAAGTGCTGAAACATTCAAGGCTAGCCATCAAGAGATGCAAACTTGTATATTGCTCATTTGGGAGGGACGCTTATACGGATACCACGGTGACAATGTTTTCCAAAGGAGCTGATGTCTCATTTCTTAAATGAGTGTTTAGTGTGGGTGAGATGAGATTTATTGAAAGTGGATGTTCTCATGGGAGTTCACATCAAAAGGACAAGAACATTTCTCTATAGTTTAGGGCTGCCAAAAATGTCCTTGCTTTTCATGGGAGGCAATGTGAAGAGTGACTCAAAAGCCCGTGCTTCTCTTAATTTCTCAAACAGAGAACGAGAGGTCACAAAAAAAAAATCCATCGGTCAATCTCCCTGTGGTGAGGTGATGCTTGGATGATGGAACAGTCCATGGTTGTTTCTTCTAGACTACATCATGCGGTTTCCCTTCCATCAAATAATATTGTGAGGAATTCTCTGGAGGACATGGAGAGGCAACGTTTGGGGTCAGGACCCTTCTTCATACAGTCTGAAGAAAGGTTCCAACCTGAAATGTCAACTATCCATGTCGTCTAGAGATGCTGTTGAACGTATAAAGTGTAACAATACAATAACCAGGACCATTAAATAATGTTCTTACCTCAAGTTTCTAACCACATATTTTTAGCCAGTAAGTTTTGCAGTAACATACTAAAGTAAAAAGACTGTTTATGTAAATGGAGCCATCAAACAGGAATAAATATTTGCTTGTATTTCTTACCTTTTCCAACATTCTGAGTACATTCTGTCTCTCCTTCAGCTTTTGTATACTGAGAACAATTTTGTGCCTTGCACCTTTGGTAACATTCTGCAGCAAGAATAAAACCAAATGAGACCTCAAATATTCATTTATAATTATAACTAATAAAAAAAGTTTTATAATGGTATCTAACAAAAAGTTTAATCACATTAAACTAACATGCTTCATAAAAATGTTGCTTTAAAATGTATATGAATGAAAAATATTTAAGGAAGCAAAGTGAGAGATTAAATTTCCAAATGGGAACAAACTTCCATCTACTGCAAATCAATGTCCTCCATATCTTATAAATCAGCGTTATTCCCTTGAAGCCAATCCACTTGTTTTATTCAGTTTTCTGAAAATGAAGACCAGAATTTGGTAGTCAGAAGTGACTTACCTTGGTGGTAGAGAGGTAATCTTTCGAAAAATAAAAAATGACTTCAACGACTTTACTGATTGGAAGATTTTGCATGTGAACCCAGAAAAAAACAATTTGAAAACACGGTGGATATAGTTTATATATTTTGATGATTGGGATTGCTTGAACTGCCTTTAGGATTTGGCATACTGAATTATAAAAAGTTATCTAACTAAGCCATTAAATGATACAGAAAGAGTTAAAGGCTCCCAAGAAGCGTGGCCTTTGCGCGTCCGAACTCAAGACCCAGATTGACAGATCGCGGCTTCGGGAGATCCTGCCGAGCTGGTCCCCAACTTGTTGGACCCGGCGAACCACCGGCCTGGAAGAGTGAGTCCGACGAGCTAGCCCCTACTCGTCCTCCGAAGACCAGGAGGGGGGATCCGGTGATGGTGACAACGGGCGAGGAGCGAGCTTGGTAGGGGAGGAGAGGGAACCTGGGTCCGGCCTACCTCACCCTCGTGGTCGGCAGCAGGAGTCATCCCCGGGTGACAAAGGTGGACGGGCGAGGAGGGGGACATGGCATCCAAGGAGGGTGATGGCTGGATGTGCCCGCAACAGCCTGGGACACGCAACGCTGATAAGAACTGGAGCGTGGACTTTGAAAAATGCATCAAAACATGGCGCCTCTTGCATGCGTGCTCAGTAGACTATTTCTGTACACTTACTAATCGAGGATTGGGGGGTATTGCAATACTCTACTGGACTGTTTGTAAGAAAAAGACTTTCACTGTGTTAACACTTTGTTACAATAAAAACACCATTGACTTTCATATGCTCATGATAGTTATTCACTGATGTACAAGGAATTACTTTCGCAAAAATGACATGCTACCTTTTTAATTCAAAATCAATGATCTTCTATAAAAAGAGCATGCTCATTTTCAAAATGGGCCAAATTTTGCTGATAGAAACATGCTACAATTATTTGTGCAAATACATATCAGCTATAGTAAGAGAAAGATACTCCATTTCACTCAAATAGTGAAAAACAAGTGTTGAGTGGCATCAACAAAGACAGATTGGCAAAAACACCAGTTTTCTAAATGTTTCACAGCTAAAACAATTTGAATAGTGTTATGAACCAGACATATCACAGAAGATTAGGCCTTCCCTATTCCTCCCTCAGTAGCTGTGCTGATATTAGTGCTGTGGGAATAATTAACCATTGCTGGGCACTAAAAATTAACAACTGCCTGTGGAATTTCATTCATTCAAACTTACATTGCTGGGAGTAAAACAAAAACCCATCAAGAATTCTGTTGCCAAAATACAAATCCCTTTGCTAAGATTGCAACAGGCCACAGATTGAGGTGAACACTGGGTCCATTATGGGTACTGACCACTCCAGCATCCAAAGGACCTACATTTTGGCAGTGGGAACCATCGTTATGAATAGCAATAAAGGAAGTAATAGCAAAAAACACAGAAAACCATGACAAACAGTGTCATTCTGGATTTATGGAAGGAAACTATGAGGTAGACAAATCTTCTGGAGTTCTTTAAAGAGGCAGGAAACAGGGTGGATAAAGAGGAATTAGTAGATGCAACATATTTTGATTGCCCGAGACACTCAGTAAGGTGCCTTATAAAAGATTACGAAAGCACAAGATATTAATGTAGGGAGTTGTGGTAATATATTAGCATCAGTAGGGGAGAACAAAAAATGTCTGGTTCATAACAGAGTTGAAATAAAAAGGGAATTTTTGGATTGGCATCAGTAATGGGTGGAGTCTAAAAGCATCAGTGCTGGGGTTCAACTATTTGTAATCCGTATCGAAAGGAGCAAGTATGCTGTGGGCAAATCTGCTGATGATAATAAATGACGGGTGGTCAAGTTATGAAGAGAGCAAAACAGGATTTAGATGGGTTGAGTGCTTGAAGTTGGCAGATGGATTATGATGTGGAACAGTGCATGGTTGTCCACTTTCAATGGAAGGAGAAAACAAATTATTAATTAGACAGGGTTACACAATAAAATGTTGCAGTACAGAGAAATCAGATGGTCCTAGTACATGAAACAATACGTTAACAGGTAGATACAGCAAACAATTTGGTTGTTAAAAGAACATGGAATAGTACACCACAGGAACAGGCCCTACGGTCCACAATGTCGGTTGCCAAGTTGAACTGATCTCTTCCTGCATGTGATCCATATCCCTTCATTCCTGTATCTCCATGTGCCCATTTAAAAGACTCTTAAACACCATTATCGTATCTGCCTCCAGCACCACCCCTGGCAATGCATTCCTGGTACCCACCATTCTCTGCATAAAAAACTAGCCCCCCCACATCACCTTTAAACTGCTCCTCTCACCTTAAAGCTGTCCCTGCTGGTCTTGACATTTCCATCCTTGGAAAAAGGTTCTCACTGTTGGTCCTATCTACGCTCTCATAATTTTATACACTATTAGGTTACCCCTCAACCTCCAACATTCCAGAGAAAACAATCCAAGTTTGTCCAAATCTCTCCTTGCAGCTAATACCCTCTAATCCAGGCAACATTCTGGTAAGCCTCTTTTGCACCCTGGAATGTTGGCCATTACTAAAAGAAGTGCGGTTTAAAAGGAGAGTTCGGATGCAAATTTATGGGACACAGACAGACTGCACAGAGTTCCTGCACACAGCTTTGTGCTCCAGATTTAAAGAAAAAGGTGCTTGCATTGTTGATAGTGCAGGGAATGCACAGCTTGGACCTATCGTTATCGGAGCACAGTGGTATGAGGAGTGATCTCATTGAAAATTCTCAGATTGAGAGGGGGTCTGAGAAAATGTTTATTTATAGGCATAGATACAGAATAAGGAGTTGCAAGCCAATGAACAATTTCATCTCACAAAGAGTTTGACATTCCCCAGGAAACAGTTGAAGCTCAGTCGTTGAATATATTCATGGCAAACATCAGCAGAAAGTTAAACTGCGGATGTGACATGGGGTGTGGAGGCAGGAGAGTGATGTTGAGGCAAAGATTAGATCGGCTTTGATCTTATGGAAAGGTGGAGCAGGGGAGCCTGGCCTACAGTAGCATCCTACCTTCGCTTCACTAACTGAGGCTTATGTAGGAAAGGAATTCCCTCACTAAATCTCTCTTCAAACACCACCTCTCTGAAAAGCATCTGACCCAACAGCTGAATGAGGCTTGGAAGCACATTTGCCCGATTACAAACCTGTAAAACATATAATGAGAGAAATATGCTTTACAACGTTAAACATCAACTAAAACTGTCTTTAACCAACCTGCATGCATAATAATCTCTATCAATGTTGCACAATGACCGAGGTGGGAAATTATAAATTCAAAGACACATCATAGCATTTTTTTCTCAAGAGCCGATAGATATGTTTTGAGGACAAACTAATTACGTGACAGCCTAACAAAGTATTTAAGCCTGAAGAAGGGTCTCGACCCAAAACATCACCCATTCCTTTTCTCCAGCTGTTTGTCCTGCTGAGTTACTCCAGCATTTTGTGGCTATCTTCGATTTAAACCAGCATCTGCAGTTCCATCCTACACAAAGTATTTAAGCCTTTGAGCTCATGAGTAGCCTGACTTCCCCTGTGTGCCATGATAGTCATGTGAGGAACACAGACAAAAATAAGAAATTGCCAGGTTGCCCTTTTCTTTCCTACAAACAAGGCAGTACCTTTTCTCTGCTTAAAGGTACAAAATTGCTGGGGGTCAGCAGGGATGACAAGTGCAAATAATCGTGTCATCAGCAGAATGTAAGGATGAGAAGTTGGAAGAGCAAAAAACCTAAGTCTACCCATTTCTCATTGTCCAGCAGATACAGCAGTGCACAGCTCAACTAGATAACACAATTGTACCACTGTACTCCATTACTTTCATCCATTCTTCACAAAGAGACTAATTTATTCCAACTCTCTGTTTTCTGTGACAGCCAGTTTTCAATCTATGCTAGTATCTAGGGCTTTTAGCTTATACTCTAGTCTCTTTGTCCCCTTGGAAATCTACAATGCCCATTGGAAATCTGTTCCAACTTCTACATAGAAGTACAATTGAAGATCATGGGTTCAAATTAGTAAAAAAAGAATCAAATTTTAGCTTGTGGGGTATATTCAGCTGTTTCTTAATACACATCACCGGCTTCTCTGCAATGCAAAAAAAATAAAAATACTTGCATCACATACAGGCCAAGTCTAGCCAATAACTACTTCACTGACATATCACTCCCAACGATGAACTTTCGGGCCTGTCCCACTTAGGCGATTTTTCAGCGGACTGCCGGCGACTGTCAAGTTGCCGGCAGTCGCTTGAAAAACCGGCAACTGGAACGGCAACCGTCAGAGTGCAATTCACACAGTGCAAAGCCAAGGTGAAACAGACACACACGTCGATGAACAGGAAGGTTGGCGCTGTAAAAAGATGGCTAGAGCAAAGTGTTCGGTATGTCCTTTAAAAGAGAGGGGGAGACGGGGGAGAAGGAGTGGAGACAACTTTTAAGAATCCAGAGATACACGGTTGTGAAGCTCGGCAGACATTTAACATTACCGGTCGGTTATCCTTGGTTCTGAAAACTACTGCTTACCTTTTTTTCCCCAATGAGCCCATGAAATTCACCGGTCAGCACCGGCTACAACCTACGAGAACCTCCGACCGCTGGCAACCCATTAGGACCTCCTGGCGACCCATCGAAGCCTCAAGATTTCTCGCTAATCTTCATGGCGGCTTCATTCTAGTCACCGCTAATTTTTCAACATGTTGAAAAATTCACGGCGACCATTATGAGGCCGCGACTAGTTTCCAGAATGCGGGAACTCCTCACGACCATGAAGGTCACTCCCCGGCAACCACCCGCGAACATGTGGTGACCATGTGGCGACTGCATATTCTCCTGCAGTCGCTTAAAAAGTCCCAGACAGGCCCATAAGTCTGGAAAACGCATCCCAGTTTTCTCCCCCAAAAGACCAGATTAATGAATTGCAGGATTATGTTCAAGCTCGAAATCTATTTTCAGAAGATGCAATTGCAAAAGCCAAAATTGTTAAGGGTCTAAAAGAGAGTTTGATGTAATGTATTGCCAACCCTGTCAAAAACTGATTTTCAATTCATGACCAATCTTGAAAACTTTGTCAAAGAGTGAAAATATCAACTTCATTTTACCCCAATATATTTTTTGTGAAGTTGAATATGCTTGCTTACATCAAAACAGATGGCAAACACTTCAGCCGATTCACCAAGATAAACATTCAAGTTTGTTAGCAAACCTAGTGAGCTCTATACGGCACATACAATGTCACTGTTACTTTCTGCTCTCAACCATGGCTGTTGACCAAATGAAATTCTCTTAATTTATTTAAAAATATTAAAAGAAAAGATGATACTCCAAGATGTGATTTTAAAAATCCCTATTATGCAGTCATAATGCCATAGTAAAAAAGAATTTCTGGAAACATTTGAAAAAGGTTCATTCTAAAATTTTAGAACACAATTGAATGGATGAATGAAAGCGTGGAGATCAATTTTTGCAATACATACAAGGGTGTGGGAGGAGGGTGTCCCCCCACCCATTGGTACGGAGCTTTTGTATTTTTCAGCTTGAAATTGTGCAATATGGTGCATACTGTAGCGAGTCTTTTAACTTACACTTGAATGCAATATATATGCTTTAAATTGGAGTAGTACCAGGTGTGCAGTAAGACCCAGGTTGGTCAACATGGGCCAAGTGTTTGATTATAATCTGATTTCCATACATGAATATACTAAGATCATTCATGTGCTGCACATGTGGATCAGAGCCTGGCTCTACTGTGGAATGTAATTAGGAATGTAATTTAGTCTAACCTTATTCATATACTCAAGCATAGAAACACAGAAAACAGGTCAGCACTGCCATTCAATATGATCATGGCTGTTCATCTAAAATCAGTACCTCTTTCCAGTTTTTTCCCCCCATATCCCTTGATTTCATTAGCCCCAAGAACTAAATGTAACTCTCTCTTGAAAACATCCAGTGAATTGGCCTGCACTGCCCTCTGTGGCAGAGAATTCCACCGATTCACAACTCCCTGCGTGAAGAAAGTTTGTCCTCATCTCAGTCCTAACTGGCCTACCCTTTATTCTTAAACTGTGACCCCTAGTTCTGAACTCCCCCAACATCGGGAACATTTTTCCTGCAGTTACAGTAAGTGAAAATCTAGCAGGCAAGCAGGATGCTTTCTCCAACCATCCCCATTTGAAGTCCACTATCTTCCACCGTTTCTACACCACTGGTTGTCCTCCAGGATGCACCGAGCCACAGCCTGATCCATGCCGGTCACCTGGGCGAATTTGGCACAGAGACTCTAACGGCAGCGGCGCAACGCTTCCGACGCCTCCTACGGCCCAGGACTCTTGCACTGAGGCTGCTCCATGGCCAGAGCAGCAGTGAGCGACTCTCCAGCCCAGCAAACACTCGCCAGCTCCGCTCCCCATCCGCATCTGTCCCCGCCGCTGCTTCTGCTTCCAACACCCGTGGCCCATGCAGTTGATATGTGTAAACCACTTCAAACAGTATAAGATTTACACACATCTTTAATCAGCACATTAACTTGGCAGCATTACAAAACGAGGTGTTGTCAGTTCATCCTGGCTGCTTCAACTAACGGTGCTGGGAATGGGCGTTAGTATAAATGTTATATTGGGGTGGAGTTAGTGATGCTGGCTAAGTGTGATTGATTCACATGCATCATCAATCTACAATATGAGTTTTGAAAATTTCGTTGATCACAGAATTTCTCACGACAGAGCGTGAGAAATTTGTGATCAGCGTGAGAATTTTGCGAAATGCGTGATTCTCACGCTCAATGCATGAGAGTTGGCAGTCCTGCCTCTCTATCCCCCTCTATCCCCCTCTCTCCCCCCTCTCTCTCTCCCCTTCCCTCTCTCTTCTCTTTCCCCTCTTCCTCTCCTCTCTTCCCCTCTCCTTCCCACCTCACTCTCCCCCCCCTCTCTCCTCTCACCCCCTCTCTCTCTCTCTCCCCCCTGTCTCCCTGTCTCCTTCCCCTCTCTCTCTCCCCCTCCCTTTGAGAGTCTCTGTCCGTTCGGCACAGAGACTCCCACGGCAGTGGCGCAATGCTTCCGACGCCTCCGACGGCCCGGGGCTCTTGCACTGAGGCTGCTCCATGGCCGGAGCTGCAGCGAGCGACCCACCAGCCCCGCAAACACTCGCCAGCCCGGCAAACACTCGCCAGCCCCGGCAAACACTCGCCAGCCCTGGCAAACACTCGCCAGCCCCGGCAATCCGCATCTGTCCCCGCCGCTCCATCACTCCCTCAGCCCCGGCTCTCCAACACCCGCGGCCCATGCAGTTTATATGAGTTTTGAAATTTTCGTTGATCACAGAATTTCTCACGACAGAGCGTGAGAAATTTGTGATCAGCGTGAGAGCGTGAGAATTTGTCGATATGCGTTATTCTCACGCTCAAAGCGTGAGAGTTGGCAGCCCTGTGTTGATCTGATCTGTGATTTGATTTTAATTATGAAAAAACAATATAGTGAGATAAAGCAACATGAAAACTGCCACATAGACAATTGGTGCAGGAGTAGGCCATTTGGCCCTTCGAGCCAGCACCGCCATTCAATGTGATCATGGCTGATCATCCCTAATCAGTAGGTACACAAAAATGCTGGAGAAACTCAGCGGGTGCAGCAGCATCTATGGAGCGAAGGAAATAGGTAACGTTTCGGGCCGAAACCCTTCGTCTGAAGAAGGGTTTCGGCCCGAAACGTTACCTATTTCCTTCGCTCCATAGATGCTGCTGCACCCGCTGAGTTTCTCCAGCATTTTTGTGTACCTTCGATTTTCCAGCATCTGCAGTTCCTTCTTTAACACATCCCTAATCAGTATCCCGTTCCTGCCTTTTCCCCATATCTCCTGACCCCGTTATCTTTAAGAGCCCTATCCAGCTCTCTCTTGAAAGCATCCAGAGAACCCGCCTCCACCGCCCTCTGAGGCAGAGAATTCCACAGACTCACGACTCTCTGTGAGAAAAAGTGTTTCCTCGTCTCCGTTCTAAATGGCTTACGCCTTATTCTTAAACTGTGGCCCCTGGTTATGGACTCCCCCAACATCGGGAACATGTTTCCTGCCTCCAGCGTGTCCAAACCCTTAACAATCTTATATGTTTCAATAAGATCCCCTCTCATCCTTCTAAACTCCAGAGTGTACAAGCCCAGCTGCTTCATTCTCTCAGCATATGACAGTCCCGCCATCCCGGGAATTAACCTTGTAAACCTACGCTGCACTCCTTCAATAGCAAGAATAGTATATTATTAACATGGGCTACTATGATAATAAATAGTAGTCCATGTTTTTCCCTCTAGAAATTGGTAATCTCACCTGTTAAGCATCTTATTGGTTGAGAACCTACTTTAGAGACTCGTGCACTTGCTTTAGCGTGACACTTAATAACGCAGGGACATTTGCAGATGAAAACATTAAACAATAACATCAGACACCTGAATATTTTAGCTCTGCACATTTCCACCCAAGTCACAAAACATCTTTTCTTCATAACTTTTGTATCAAAAATCAAGAATTCCAAACCAACAAAAGTGGTGAGGTACCTCCAACATTAATACTAAAATTATTCAAGATGGTTTCAATATATACTCAAGAGCCACGAGGGAGGGATTATTAATGCCAATTAACCCTTACTTACCGGAGAGGGATTATTAATGCTGGCTCTGGAAGTGATATTCACATCCTATGAATTAATAAAAGGAATGACAGGAAAGTGCAAACAAAGAGATAAATGATAATTCATGTAGAAGAACATACCTGTGCTTCAAGTTGAACTTCTGTGAGTGCCATCATTTCTTCATACGCGAGTTGGGAGAAGAGACCTGCATATTTATGCAGACGCAAACTTTTTAGCCAGGCTGGAACATCTGTAATTTAAAAATATTAACGGCTATATTAGAATCTACATGCACGTTAAAATAAAAGTACATTAATTATTTTTAATGTTACCTTTTCCCCTCTTCCAAACCTTCCATTTTAAATACAAAGTAGAATCTTTTTAACATTTAAGCATAAAGGCCACCAAATCTCCATGCATATTTTATCACTGGCCAAATGACCTCTGAATCATGACCAGCTGAGCTGACCCAACTCGTCTATGTCAAACACTTTCAAAATTTAGAGGATTTGATGCACTTTTGCACAAAATGTTCTAATCTGTTCTCAATAAAAAATTTTGTTTTTAAATCACACCTTTCATATGGCAACACTATGCCATATGAGTGTCTGTACATAAATAACCAGCACAGTGGCATAGGTGGTAGAGTTACTGCCTCACAGCGCCAGAACCCGGGTTAAATCCTGACCTCGGGTGCTATCTGCGTGGAGTTTGTATGTTCTCCCTCTGATAGCATTGAGTTCCTCCAGGTGCTCTAATTTCTTCCCACATTCCAAAGACGTGTGGGTGTTTCAAGTTAACTGGCTGATACAAAATGGCCCTGGTGTGTAGGGATGCTAAAGTGGGAGAACATAGAACTAGGTGAATGGGTGATCGATGGTTGGTGTCGACTCAGTGGGCTGATGGGACTGTTACCATGCTGCATCTTTTAATCAATCAAAATTGCTATATCATGTTTTACAAATGTAGATACTTAATTACCATGTATAATTATTTTAAAATCCATTTTAAGAGTAATAATAGCCTTCAGAGCTATTCTATATAAAGACAGAAGAATATTTCATCAATTATATTGACTTTTTAATTCCTTGCCATCAGGAAATTGAGAAAAACCAAGAACATTTCTGTCTCTTAACCACATGAACCATGTCTGAAGTTGGCCCACTATTATTGTAAAGTAAGCAGAATCAATTCTTGGCCAATTAAAGTGGAACACCCGTTGATGTTGTATGTGGAGATTTCAGAAGGGAAAAAAAAACAAAGTACACTTCTTGAAGTATGAAAAGTAGTGCAAGGCCAATAATCACATTTCACTATTGTTAGAAAGATTTCATATAATGTTAATATAATATCTCTTGCAGAAAAACAGAACACCAAATAGATGTAAGCTTTTTTTTTATAACAGGTTACATTTGTTTATTTAGGGGAGAATATGCCACTGACATGCCCATACCAGCACTTGAAACCAGGACATCCATGAGAAAACTTGTTAAGTCTCAATGTTTGCACTGGTGTGGAGCTGGAAATTCAAATCAATGATAACAAACCATTCAAATCAATGATGAACCAAACACAGCCTGGAAATCATTAGCTCCCTGGAACAGACCATTATATTCAATAAACCCTAAACAATTTAAATCTAAACATTCATTTTCAGAGGAAAGCTAATCATAAACTGCAAACTCAAACTCATACTATTGTAAACCTTGAACAATTTTCAAAGTGAATCACCTCAAACACAATCTCCAGTACATAGCACAATTAAATAACTTGTTTGAAACTATATAAATAAAAATGTCAAATGTATTCACATTTTTGGGAATTTGACAGGATAGTGAAAACTTTGGGTTATATAGGCCAATTTTAAATCTAAATTGCTTAATTTGAAATCTCTCCCATTTAATTTAATTTAAATTGTTCAATACAAACCCACAGATAATTTGAAAAGTACTTTGGTGCAACCCAGAATAAAATGGATATGTATTTATTATCATCTATATTACTAAAAGTCTGATCTTGACTGCTTTTGGCTCGCTGTGTTGTGATAAACTATTCATTCATTAATTTCCGAGAGAACGCCACCATCTACCGCCGTCATTTTTGGCCACCTCGCTCAGAGCCCCCCTCCGCCTGCCTGGACTGGAGGATTTTTCCCATCGATGAAAAATCAGAGATATATTAATGTTTTAAAAAATGTTGCCATTCTCTCTGCTGCCCCTGCTGGAGGGAGGGGGAGGGACTATAAAACCCGGAAATGGTGTGCCTCACTCAGCCTCTGCAAGATGGAGGAAGCGAGAGGTTGACGTCTCTCTGAGCTCTGAATAACACTGAACATGTCTAATCAACTGTGAGTGCCCTTAATGTGGTTTGAAAATGAAAATGATTGGTTTGAAGTAAAAAGGCAGTGCAAATGGTTGTTTGGGGGGGGGGGGGGGTTGGGTTGAAGTAAAAAGGCAGTGCAAATGGTTGTTTGGGGGGGTTTTGGGTTGAAGTAAAAAGGCAGTGCAAATGGTTGTTTGGGTTTTTTGGGGGTTGAAGTAAAAAGGCAGTGCAAATGGTTGTTTGGGGGGGGTTGGGTTGAAGTAAAAAGGCAGTGTAAATGGATGTTTGGGGGGTTTTGGGTTGAAGTAAAAAGGCAGTGCAAATGGTTGTTTGGGGGGGGTTTGGGTTGAAGTAAAAAGGCAGTGCAAATGGTTGTTTGGGGGGGTGTTGGGTTGAAGTAAAAAGGCAGTGCAAATGGTTGTTTGGCTAAACTTGACAACTTCTGGTTTGCACAACATTGATTTTAGATGAACCTGAATTTGGTGGCCTTGCACCCTGCTTGAAGTGGTATGAAACTGCACTTGAATTTTGTGGCCTTGCACCCTGCTTGAAATGGTAGGAAAATGGATCTGAATTTGGTGGCCTAGCACTCTGCTTGAAATGGAATTTCAAGGAATAGCCGTGAGTCAACTGCCAGCCCACCAGCCGTGAGTGAGCTGCCAGCACATCAGGCTTGAGGGACTGAGCTGCCACCTCAAGAATCCATTTGGCCCACAATGTCCATACTAGCCCTCTGGAGACCAGTAGTCCCTGCAACCAACAACACCCATACCAGCACTCCAGAAAGCCCCCCCATTCCCCCCCCCCCCCACTGGCCACCAATATTGGAATTGGTGGAGAGGTGGAATATTGCGTCAGGGGACCAGCCCTCCCGTGTGAACATGGGACCCAACGGGTCCTACTTAGTCTAGTTACATGATAGAAATCTAAAACAAGTTACTGAATGGTGACTAAATGTTGACCTAAATGTCAACTCTTTTTCTCTTTCCATAGATGCCGCCAAACCAAACTATTTCTAACATTGTTTATTTATTTCAATTTCTTGTGCCCCTATTTTTCTCTTAATTTTTTTTGTACACTTGTGTTATACATAATTGTCTAGGTCCTTGGCTCAGCCGTTAATTGCTACCATGGCTGTATTGACTTGAAAATAAATTCATTTTGCGAGCATTTTAAAATTACGATTTTTTTTCGCCTAGCTTCAATGAAGTTTGCAGATGTGGAATAACTAATTTAAAGCTGTATGGTGTTATTTTGACATTCATAACTGGATGTTTATTCATGTAGCCATATTGACATTCTGTTATTTCAAAAGTTGTCATTTTTTCACATTTTTAAATTCCATAGTTATGTCTGACAACCTAATATTGGGTGTGAACAAACTCTTTTGGATTTCCATCATGTAATGATAATAAATGCAAATCCATTTTATTCTGAGTTGCACCAAAATACTTACCAAATGATCTGTGGGTTTGTATTGAACAATTTAAATTAAATTAAATAGGAGGGATTTCAAATGCATTCACGTTCAGTGTCAGTTACCTATTTAATAGTTTCTGAACTAATATTTGCAGATGTTGGTAAAACATTAAGTAGCAAAAATCAGCTCCATTTAAAGTCAAAAGGAGAAACTAACTTTCTCTTATACTTCTCTTTTTATTCTTTTTCAGTGCAATGCACCGCAGTAACAAAATTAAGTTTCTACAATACATAAGACGACTTGATAGCAAGGTTCTCTCAAGCATAATTTGGAAGAGTTGTTTTAAATGTGCAATACCTCATGAATCTTGCACCTGCTTACCTTTGTCAGCAATACTGTTACGAAAGCCTGCTTTTTTATTAATCATCGCTGTGTCTAACGTAGGACTTATGGAAATTACATATAGCACGAGATAACAAAATGCAAAACTAAAAATGTGCATATTCAAGAGTGAAAAAGATGACCCAAAATGTCACCTATCCATCGTCTCCAGAGATGCAGCCCCACCTGCAGAGATACTCCCCCGCTGCTTGTCTTTTTAAGCAAACCATTCATGTCACCTTCTCCATCACTCTTTCTATTAAATATAATTAGGGTTTTTGATTTTATAAATAGCAAAGGATATACTCCAAACATTGTTAATTGGAAAGATTGTGAACAAAGATGAATCCAGTCTGCATCCATATGGATACTAATTTGAAACTGCCAAGTGAAAACTTTAAGTTCTGAATTTTCAACTGAATGGGAGAAAGAATACAAAAATGTTCATTTCCTTGTGCAGACATCAATTCTGTACCTCATAGTTCCAATTTTGTACCTACACCAGAGAAATATTTTTTCTCCCTCAGCTCTATTATTTTCATAAACAATTCAATGAGATAATAAAGGGAATATAAATTTAGTGTCTGCAATTTATCTTCATATTTTACATCCTCACTCCAAGTATTATTCTGGTGAATGCATGCAGGAATTATTCCAAACCCAATATATCCTTCCTATGACAAAAAAGCACAAAACTAACAAAATTTATTCCAGAGCTTTAGAAATACATCGGGTAGGCAAAAACTCAGACTTGAAATGTGGACTGTTTCTCTTTGCACAGATGTTGCCCGGTCTGGATTTTAAAATATATTTTCTGATTTTGTATCCGATGGAGTTGCATTTATGTGGAGTCTTATTTTCTCTCAAGGTGTCCCAAAGTATAGCTAATGAAGTATTTTTAAAGTTTAGTCCATGGAAATGTGACGTACAAAGTGAGTTCCCACTAAATGGTATGACAATAACATAACAAACTCTTTCAAGATGTAGATCAAGAGTAGAATTGTCTTGGACACCAGAATTAAATCATCTATTCTTCCTCAAAATGTGCTAGGAAATTTTATTTGCAACTTGAAAGTGATTGTCTTGATTTGATGTCTCACCTGAAAGACGACCCCTCTGACAGTGCAATAGTATTCCCGTATTAATGTTTGACTGTTTTTGGATTATTTAGATTGTACACAACTTAACCTACTCACAAATATGCTTCAATCCTATCTAGTAAAGTCAATTCTCTGCAGACACAATTACAAGTAACATGTTGCTTTCAAAGCACAAAACTTAATGAGGCACTTTCTAGAACAGCGACAAGAGAAGGATGATACAGGCAAAAAAATGCTTGGGCAAAAATGATTTCTTTCAGAAAAATTTATTTAAGTGTACTTTTGTGAATCCATGCCAATTCTGTGGATTTAACAAGATTGGCAAGGCAACAGGGGAAGATTTTAAGGGAACAATTGCAGCAACTAATCATGTGACTGGGGGTGATATTGCAGAAGTGAGCTTTTAGACAGGTACCACTAAAATTAAATTCCTGGTAGATTTCAGCAGGGATAATCCTGGAAAATGTAAACTGTGATCATCACTCTTCATACTCTGATTAAGAACAGTTGAAAGTAGAACCAGGTTAAAGTAGTCCCATTCAAACAGAGATACAGCGAGAATATGTGATCAGCCAATTCAAAAGTTAGAAAGGATAGACGCAGAACATTATGCCACAGTCAAAAGAAGCATTGGATGATTTTGACCAAACCAGTCTCAAAGATTTGACGTAGGCATATGTCAGAAACATGCGAATGCTTGCCCATCTTCAATAATTTTTCAGGTACCCCGAAAGCAATAAAAGCTATTATATTGTTGCGCATAAACAGCATACTCCATTATGAATTCAGTAATTCAATAGTTGGACATCTTTAATATATTGAAATAGTAATCCCGGCATAGAAGTCATAAATCTTTCATTGTAACAACTAGGCTTGGGTTAAACTCATTTCAAATCCATGCCTAATCTATCTTTTTCATAAAAATAGTGCATTGAGAAATTACTTTGAGAAATATCAGTTAACACAATCAGCCATTAAAAAATAAATGCATTAATTCACTAACAAAGCTTTTATAATGGGTTCTCTCCAAATGGAACATAATCTGCATTTGGTGATACGCTTTCAAGGCATTCCTGTGAGAAACACCAAACCAACACTTCTGGTACCTGCACCCTGGATACAGTTCAGAAGATCTGATAAATTTTTATAATTTCAGGGAAAGGGTTGTATTCACATTGCATTTCTCAAAATTTCAGCATTTCTCATGGGACTTTACAGCCAAGTATGCATTTTAGAAGTGAAATCACTGTGGGATTTCTGCATAATAATAGTAAGATTAAACGAGAACTTACCAGTTTGAAGTTTGATCTTTATTTTATGAGGAGTTACGTTGAGGGATTACGTGAAGAGCCCGCCAACCCGCATGAGCGTCAATCTTCAAAGCAGCGGCGTGAAATCACAGATAACATTTGTTGAACTAAACATAGTAAGATTAGAGAAGACTAGAATACCAGCTGACCTTTATGATAGAGGGTTGGGAGCGGAGGGCACGTAATCCCTCAACGTAACTCCTCATAAAATAAAGATCAAACTTCAAACTGGTAAGTTCTCGTTTAATCTTACTATTTTACTTCGGAGTCACGTGAGTGACTACGTGAAGATTTCAAAGCTCTGTGAGTCCATGCGTCACACACTGCATCAGTTGACCAATGATGAGTGAACATTAATAATGCATTCAGACATGACATAGATATAGACATGTTGATGCCTTTAATGAACAAATAATGATAATAGTAACCTCCCTCAACCGGGAGGAAACTATAAAACAGAACCTAAAATAGAGTTGGCAAATACCCTCGGTCTGGCAATGGGTTAGTTCTAAAATGTTTTCGAAAAATCGTTCGTTTGCCCATCCTGCAGCCGCCAGGATGTGGTCCCGCGAAACGTCCATAACCCTGCTGCTGATATTGTTGCAGCCCTGGTGGAGTGAGACTTGAAAATGTCAGTGTTCACTCCTGTATAAGCCAGAACCCGTTTTAACCACCTGGAGATGGTCTGTAGTGATACCTTCTTATGAGGCTTTATGTAACTAACAAACATTGCTAGTTCAGAGTCTCTAAGGCTCTTAGTGACCTTAACATACTGGTGTAGATGTGTGACCACACACAACCGAAGGTCCATGGGATATGCCAACAAATCTAGTTAAGACCCGATGCCCCTGGTCTACTCTGATTGGCTAAGTCATAAACATAAAATGTAAATTTGCCTGCAGATATAATGATCCTGTCCAGTCACAGCTTATGCAATGACTGGACCCGTTGCGCTGAACTCAGCACCATGAGCATAACCGCTTTGTAAGTGAGTTTGACCAAGGACAGGGATGTAGCTGGAGCCCACCGGCGTAGCACAATGTTAACATCCCATATCTCTACGTACCTGGGCCTGGAAGGTTTCGAGTTGAAGATACCCTTCATAATCTAGATATCAGAGGGTGAGACCCGACAGAGTGGATACTGCTCCCCGCAGCCAATATGATGAGAAGGCACGTTAGGCACAGTAAATGGCACTTTAACTTAATGATTGTCAAAACCCCATGTAAAAATGAACTTCAAGACGTCAGGCATCCGTGCCGAATTATATGTAATATTAGCATAAAACAAAATACTTCCCATCTCCTTATGAGGAAAAGTACTGCTTATTTGGTGCTATCCCCGCAATCTGCAGTGAGCACGTCCATCGTTTGATTTAATAACCTGAGCCGCAGGAATGGTCTTCTCAGAGTCTGCAAGTCAATGAATTGATTTTATCATGCAGAGGATGGTTTCCCTAATCACGGCTAAACCATCAAATTTATTGTGTCTAGAAATAACCATATACGGTTCTATTATCATTCCCAACATCAGCGGGAACCATGGCTGTATAGGCCAGTCAGGTACTACGAAAATGCCTGAAGCGGGAACTTGCTGAATTTTTTGCAAGACCCGTCTGATGAGGCAAAATGGAGGAAGACATAAAAGAACATTCCTCCCCAGTGTAGCGAGAATGCATCCATCGCCACTGATATGCCACATATATTTTGCCACTGGTGATTGAGCCTGGATGCAAACATCTTGATCTTTTAGTGTTCCATCGAGCCACAATGTCATTAAATACTTTGTGATCCAACATCCATTCTGTGTTGTCATTGATTTTACATGATGATACACCAGTGCCAAATGAGGTTAGGTAAACTATCACCGGATACTTTGACTTGATTGCACCCATGTGATTAACATATACCACCACCAAAGTATATCAACTTGAACTTGAGCATGCAGATTATGCATATTCGCACAAAACCTTTAATCCACAGAATGCACCTGGTGTCTATAGGTAGTTGATACCATATAACTGAAGAATTGGTAACTCATGCAAATCCCATCCGCCTCCGTAACTAGAGATGGTATTAGTAATTTTCCATCGTTGAGCAATAGCATCAGTTTGCAATTAACTGAAGATTTACTGATGAAAAGATAGTGGAGCAATGCTGAATACTGTTCGTCCACCATGGTGACTTTGATAGTTTCAGCTGGGAATAGCATAGATCTGGTACCAATGACCTACATGGTACTTGAGAGCTTACTCCTTTGCACGCTGTATAGTTCTGATAATGCAAAGGCCCAAATAGCACAGCTGAAAGTCAAT
This sequence comes from Malacoraja senta, assembly GCA_038087875.1. Taxonomy (NCBI): domain Eukaryota; kingdom Metazoa; phylum Chordata; class Chondrichthyes; order Rajiformes; family Rajidae; genus Malacoraja; species Malacoraja senta. Next base: position 410,660 of record JAXLNO010004326.1, read on the forward strand.
ATATTGCCAATTACACTTGATGAATAGAAGGCTGCCTTCTATTCATCAAGGTTGTTACAGGCTTCAATTAATTCCAATCTCTTGCCTCAGGGCCCAGACAAATTAATAGAGTTAAAGGTAAATCCCAATAATCAATAATTTCAGTTGGTATCAACTTAAATTTAACTGGATGGATGAGATCCCAATTTCTCAAATATAGATTTATGGCTGATACAGCTAATTTTGCAAAATACAGCATTTAGAATATCATCCAAAAAGGCCATAACAATTGTTTTTTCGCTCTGAGCAGCCGAAGCACTGGTTTTAGTAATTTGGTAAATAACCTGGGAGCTGAAGGTAGCCCATTTTGCAACGCTTTTAACTGTATCATTGCCCCATCCAGCTAAATTTCAAATATCTCCGGCGCCCTATGAATGGAAACTGATCCCATGGAAGTTAAACAGTCACGAAGTTTCCTATTCAGAAATGTCTATACTGCACATGCGAGTTGACCTGTTGACCATGAACAGGCCACATCTGCCACAATTGCGAGCCTGCCTTGAAAGGCAACTCCAGTCATTTTCCGAGAACTCTGGCCAATTTCCGCGCCTGTCTCGCTTGTATACTGTGCAGTATAAACTAATCTCATGTTATCATATTAATTTATAAACAGATCTGAATCTTATGTTATCATTGTCATCTGTACAATAAATATTACTAACTTGTAAATAATCCACATACCCCATGTTTCGGAAAGGACCAGACTCACCTACCTTCATGGTTATCGGTGGTTTTATGGTAAGCCCAAAGGCCCCTGATGCGGGTTCCATTTCCGTCCTTGATTTGGAGAGTAGGACTGCTGGGGTACGTGGATCCCATATTTTTTCCTGAGGACCGGTTTTGGGCCTTGGCCTAAAAGACCTGCGCCCAGCTTTCAAGCTGCCACCAGCTTCAGTGAACCGCCTCCTGCCGATGGAGGCGTGGGGTGTGTTGTCGCCGACACCTTGATTAGTCCGACAGCTTTTGTTTCCTCATCCCGGTCTTACCTGTTTGGACAGGTTTTCGGTGAAGAGAAGATTCGGCGGCTGGACATTGCTGGCCTTACATGAGCCTGCAAATTGGAATTTAAGGCAGGTCTGATGGTGTTCTATGTTCATTTTGAAGTGTGCCTTGTTAACTAGGAAGACCAGAAAGGGCCATTAACTAGCATTGACAAGTGAGATTATGGAAGATCCCAAAGGTTTCTAAGTATATTAAGGGCACGAGGTTAACCAGGGAAAGAATAGTGCTCACCCGAGACCAAGGTGCCAATCTGTGTGTGGAGGCAAAGAATACAAACAAAAGATTGAAGATTTAAAGATACTACATAGAACCAGGCCCTTCGTTCCTCCAAGTCCATGCCAACCATCGATCAACGGTTGACATCAGTTCCATCTTATCCCACTTTCTCATCAACTCCCTACACACCAGGGGCAATTTACAGAGGCCAATTAACCTGCAAATCCACATGTCTTTGGGATGTAAGAGGAAACACACATGGTCACAGGAAAATGCACAAATTCCACATAGACAGGAGATCAACATTGAACCTTGGTCTCTGGCCTATGTGAGGCAGAAGCTCTACCAGCTGGCCACTGTGTCGCTCCAATACAAGAGAACTTCACAAGGAATACAACATTACATCCCACTGCAACCTGAAGAAATGCAACTCATGGTGAAATGGGAAGCAAGGTTGAGACTGCTGGGGCTCTGGCCAATATGTTATAGAGTCATAGAGTGATACAATGTGGAAACAGGGCCTTCGACCCAACTTGCCCACACCGGCCAACATGTCCCAGCTACACTAGTCCCACCTCTCCGCGCTTGGTCCATATCCCTCCAAACCGGTCCGATCCATATACCTGTCTGTTTCTTAAATGTTGGGATACACCCTGCCTCAACTACCTCATCTGGCAGCTTGTTCCATGCGCCCACCATCCTTGGAGCAAAGAAATTACCCCTCGGATTCCTATTAAATCTTTTCCCCTTCACCTTAAACTTATGTCCTCTGGTCCTCGATTTATCTACTCTGGGCAAGAGACTCGGAAGTGCATCCCTCCCGATCTATTCCTCTCATGATTTTATACACCTCTATAAGATCACCCCTCACCCTCCTGCGATCCAAGGAATAGAGTCCCAGTCTACTCAACTTCTCCCTATAGCTCAGACCCTCTTGTCCTGGCAACACACCGTAAATAAGTGTTCATATCCTCTCTGGCTACAATAGAGATGTCAGGTTGATGGCTGTACCATGATGGTATACCCGGTCGTGTTCTCAAAACCTGTGGAGACCAACTAGCTGGAGTTTTTGCGGACATTTTCAACCTCACTTCTGAGGTCTGAGGTTCCCACCTGCTGTAAAAGGGCAAGAATAATACCGGTGCCCAAGAAGAGCAAGGTGACGTGCCTCAACCACTATCGACCAGTGGCACTAACGTCTGTGGTGATGAAGTGCTTTGAGATGTTGATTATGGCGCATATCAATTCCTACCTCGACAAGAACCTTGACCCACTGCAGTTCGCTTACCGCCACAACAGGTCAATGGTGGATGCGATCTCACTGGCTCTCCACTCCGCTCTGGATCACTTGGACAACAAAAACTCGTATGTCAGGCTGCTGTTCATAGACTACAGGTCGGCGTTTAATACCATCATCCCCTCCAAGCTGGTTACCAAGCTCATGGATCTGGGTCTCTGCGCATCCCTCTGCAATTGGATTCTCGTCTTCCTCATCCACAGATCACAGTCTGTCCATATTGGTGGAAATATGTCATCCTCGATAACAATCAGCACGGGAGCACCTCAAGGCTGCGTGCTCAGCCCCCTGCTGTACTCACTCTAGACTCATGACTGTGTAGTCAGACATAGTGCAAACTCCATCATCAAGTTCGCCGACCACAGATGGTGATGAGTCAGAGTATAGAAGTGAGATCGACCGATTGACCAAATGGTGCCAACACAACAACCTGGCTCTCAACACCAGCAAAACCAAGGAACTGATTGTGGACTTTGGAAGGGGTAGGATAGGGACCCACAATCCCATTTATATCAACAGGACGATGGTGGAAAGGGTCAAAAACTTCAGATTCCTGGGCGTGCATATTTCTGAAGATCTTTCCTGGTCCCAGCACACTGATGCAATTATAAAGAAGGCACATCAGCGCCTCTACTTCCTGAGAAGATTACGGAGAGTCGGTATGTCAAGGAGGACTCTCTCGAACTGCTACAGGTGCACAGTAGAGAGCATACTGACTGGCTGCATCGTGGCTTGGTTCGGCAACTTGAACGTCCAGGAGCGGAAAAGAATGCAGAACGTTGTGACCACTGCCCAGTCCATCATCGGCTCTGACTTCCCCACCATCGAAGGGATCTATCGCAGTAGCTGCCTCAAAAAAGCTGGCAACATCATTAAAGACCCATACCATCTTGGTCTCCGTTGCCATCGGGAAGAAGGTACAGGAGCCTGAAATCTGTAACATCCAGGTTCAGGAACAGCTCTTCCCCACAGCCATCAGGCTATTAAACACAACATCAAATAAGCTCTGAACAATAACAGTCTATTATTACTATTGCAGTTTATCTGTTTATTTATTGTGTATATATGTATAGTGTATTTGGGTGCTTGGAACTGACTTAAACAAACTCTCAGATACAGGAGTAAACCGACAAGCTTCTTTATTCTACGACGCCACCTTGAGTCTCCCCCAGCGCATGTGTCCCCTTGCACAAGACATAACATATGCTAATTATAGTACATACATCACAATATGGTCTATGGACACACTGAACTTTTATCTCCCGTTCTGTACTATGTTTACATATTCTGTTGTGCTGCAGCAAGCAAGAATTTCATTGTCCTCTCTGCGACACATAACAATAAAACTTGACTTGACTTCAAGAAGAGCAGAAGGGAAAAGCCAGGTAATTACATGCCAGTGAATCTAACATCAGTGGTAAGGAATTCATTGGAGAGGTTCTGAGGGATAGGATGAATGTATACTTGAAAAGGCAGAGCTTCATTATGGAGTCAGCATAGTTATGTTAACAGGAGATACCATCTGAAAAAATTGATGGATTTTTTTTGAATAGCTGCTGCAAGATATGTGCCCCTGAAAGCAGCAGCACAGGCAGATAAGTAACATGTAGAGTGTCATGAAGTGTGATGGGTGACATGTAGATAAGAGTCAAGAGATGCTTGCCTTAATTAATTTGGCAGGGCACAGAATATTTCAGCAAGGAAGTTATTGGACAATAATATAAAATATTTGCTAGGCCATACCTGGAGTGTTGTGCAATTCTGGCTACCATATTACAAAAAGGATTTGACTTCACTGGAGAGGGTGCAAAAGAGATTCACCTTCATTAGCCTGGAATGGAGAGGTTCAATGTGTGGAAATACTGGAAAGGCTGGATTGCTGAAGCAGAGAAGATTCAGAGGAGACATCGAATTGAAGTATATTATGAAGAACACAGATAGTAAGACACATGTTTTTAAGCAGAAGTGTTTAACCAGGGAATAAATTTAAGGTTAGGCGCACGAGATTTAGAAGGGACTTGAAGGATTTAGTGGGTGGTAACATGCATCCTGGTAAGAAGTGGATAATGCCACAATATTTAAGCATTTAGACAAGCACCTGAAATGACATGGCACAGAAGGCAATGGCGGAGTGTCTGAAAATGGGAGTAGTTTCGATTGGTAGACGTAGTCTGAAGGACCGGTTTCTGCGATGTATTTCATAATTCTCTAGTTTTTACAGTATTTTCTAGGTCCCTGAGTAATACGTGCAAAAACAACATGGCATACTTGTTAATGGGAATTGAAGCCAAATCAATAAAGTATTCTGTAAATATAATAAAAATATTATGTGAATTCTGTGCTGATAATCTCATACCTTTATGCTGACCAATTTATATTCGAGTTTGTTTAACCAATGACAAGAGAAGATTTGTCAATTATTTTGTCTTGAATTCACCTGGCATGGACTCTTCCAATTCCACATTAATATGAGACTTCTATCAGCTCTCAAGTATTGAAAGTAAAATTCTGATTCTTCAAGATCCTGTACAAGAACCACTATACGCTTTTGACTATAGAAATTGCAAATAAATGTGCTATTGTCTTCCATTTGTCTGAAAAAAAGACTTGTCATATGACTACATTAAAACTTTGCTCCTTAACTTGAACGACAATAATTTGCAGGCTCTCTCAAAGTCAACTCCTGCTATGAATATTTGTGAACAGCTCGTGCTAACAACAAACATCATATATTACAATCTTCAGCAAACAACAGTACACATCATTGCGATTGTCTATCATTTACCGAGTTATGGTTTCAGAGCTGAGATCTGAAGTTCTGTAGACCCCAATGAAAATGTATTTCACTGTACCTGGTACACGTGATAATAATGAAACCATAAAGAAACCACAGAATTTGTAACCTGAACAGGTGCTGAGGTAGGAAGCAGTACACTGTCAATGAGCATTCACACCTTCAAATTTGGGAAATAAAGTTAAAAAGAACAAAGTAAGCATTAGCTACATTAATAGTTCCTCTGAGGGAACAATATTTTTTGAATTATTCTTTCCACAGAGAGCTCAAGATTTTGGAGTATACTGATTAGATGGCAGACGAGTAATAATCAAAATTAAAATATCATAAAAACAATTTATTAATATCCATATGAAGAGAAGGATTTGTTATCAACATTAACAATTAGGTTTAAAGGGGAAATACAATTAAAATACATAATATCTGACAAGATTTTTAAAGTGAAAATAAATCAATTTGTATGTAAATGTGGACTCAACACAGGCATATGACAATGCAGATATGATCGAAAAATAAACTAAGTACAGATACATAGAAACATAGAAAATAGGTGCAGGAGTAGGCCATTCGGCCCTTCGAGCCTGCACCGCCATTTGATATGATCATGGCTGATCATCCAACTCAGTATCCCATCCCTGCCTTCTCTCCATACCCCCTGATCCCTTTAGCCACAAGGGCCACATCTAACTCCCTCTTAAATATAGCCAATGAACTGGCCTCAACTACCTTCTGTGGCAGAGAATTCCACAGATTCACCACTCTCTGTGTAAAAAATGATTTCCTCATCTCGGTCCTAAAAGTCTTCCCTCTTATCCTTAAACTGTGACCCCCTAGTTCTGGACTTCCCCAACATCGGGAATAATCTTCCTGCATCTAGCCTGTCCAACCCCTTAAGAATTTTGTACGTTTCTATAAGATCCCCCCTCAGTCTTCTGAATTCCAACGTGTATAAGCCGAGTCTATCCAGTCTTTCCTCATATGAAAGTCCTGCCATCCCAGGAATCAGTCTGGTGAACCTTCTCTGTACTCCCTCTATGGCAAGAATGTCTTTCCTCAGATTAGGAGACCCAAACTGTACGCAATACTCCAGGTGTGGTCTCACAAAGACCCTGTACAACTGCAGTAGAACCTCCCTGCTCTTATACTCAAATCCTTTTGCTATGAATGCTAACATACCATTTGCTTTCTTCACTGCCTGCTGCACCTGCATTCCTACTTTCAATGACTGGTGTACCATGACACCCAGGTCTCGTTGCATCTCCCCTTTTCCTAATCGGCCACCATTCAGATAATAGTCTACTTTCCTGTTTTTGCCACCAAAGTGGATAACCTCACATTTATCCACATTATACTGCATCTGCCATGCCTTTGCCCACTCACCCAACCTATCCAAGTCACCTTGCAGCCTCCTAGCATCCTCCTCACAGCTAACACTGCCCCCCAGCTTCGTGTCATCCGCAAACTTGGAGATGTTGCATTCAATTCCCTCATCCAGATCATTAATATATATTGTAAATAGCTGGGGTCCCAGCACTGAGCCTTGCGGTACCCCACTAGTCACTGCCTGCCATTCTGAAAAGGACCCGTTTACTCCTACTCTTTGCTTCCTGTCTGCCAGCCAGTTCTCTATCCACATCAATACTGAACCCCCAATACCATGTGCTTTAAGTTTGTATGCTAATCTCTTATGTGGGACCTTGTCGAAAGCCTTCTGAAAGTCCAGATATAACACATCCACTGGTTCTCCCTTATCCACTCTACTAGTTACATCCTCGAAAAATTCTATAAGATTCGTCAGACATGATTTACCTTTCATAAATCCATGCTGACTTTGTCCAATGAACTCACCACTTTCCAAATGTGCTGCTATCCCATCTTTAATAACTGACTCCAGAATTTTCCCCACCACCGATGTTAGACTAACTGGTCTGTAATTCCCCGTTTTCTCTCTCCCTCCCTTTTTTAAAAGTGGGGTTACATTAGCTACCCTCCAGTCCTCAGGAACTACTCCAGAATCTAAAGAATTTTGAAAAATTATCACTAATGCATCCACTATTTCTGCGGCTACTTCCTTAAGTACTCTGGGATGCAACTTATCCGGCCCTGGGGATTTATCGGCCTTTAATCCATTCAATTTACCTAACACCACTTCCCGGCTAACCTGGATTTCACTCAGTTCCCCCATCTCATTTAACCCCTGGTCCCTTGCTATTTCTGGCAGATTATTTATGTCTTGCTTAGTGAAGACAGAACCAAAGTAATTATTCAATTGGTCTGCCATGTCCTTGTTCCCCATGATCAATTCGCCTGTTTCTGACTGCAAGGGACCTACATTTGTTTTAACTAATCTTTTCCTCTTGGCATATCTATAAAAACTTTTGCAGTCAGTTTTTATGTTCCCTGCCAGTTTTCTTTCATAATCTATTTTCCCTTTCCTAATTAAGCCTTTTGTCCTCCTCTGCTGGACTCTGAACTTCTCCCAGTCCTCTGGTAGGCTGCTTGTTCTGTCTAATTTGTAGGCTTCCTCTTTTGTTTTGATACTATCCCTGATTTCCCTTGTTATCCACGGATGCACTACCTTCCCTGATTTATTCTTTTGCCAAACTGGGATGAACACTTGTTGTAGTTCATCCATGCAGTTTTTAAATGCCTTCCATTGCATATCCACCGTCAACCCTTTAAGAATCATTGGCCAGTCTATCTTGGCCAATTCACGTCTCATACCCTCAAAGTCACCTTTCTTTAAGTTCAGGACCTGTGTTTCTGAATTAACAATGTCACTCTCCATCCTAATGAAGAACTCAACCATATTATGGTCACTCTTGCCCAAGGGGCCACGCACAACAAGACTGCTAACTAACCCTTCCTCATTACTCAATACCCAGTCTAGAATAGCCTGCTCTCTCGTTGGTTCTTCTACATGTTGGTTTAGAAAACTATCCCGCATACATTCCAAGAAATCCTCTTCCTCAGCACCCCTGCCAATTTGATTCACCCAATCTATATGTAATAATAATAATAATAGATTTTATTTATATAGCGCTTTTCAGGACTCAAAGTCGCTTAGATTGAAGTCACCCATTATAATGGTTTTACCTTTGTTGCACGCGTTTCTAATTTCCTGTTTGATGCCATCCCCAACTCCACTACTAGTTAGGTGGCCGGTACACCACTCCCACTAGTGTTTTCTGCCCCTTAGTGTTTCGCAGCTCTACCCATATCGATTCCACATCCTCCAAGCTAATGTCCTTCCTTTCTATTGCGTTAATCTCCTCTCTAACCAGCAACGCTACCCCGCCTCCTTTTCCTTTCTGTCTATCCCTCCTGAATACTGAATATCCCTGAATGTTCAGCTCCCAGCCTTGGTCACCCTGGAGCCATGTCTCTGTGATCCCAACTATATCATATTCATTAATAACTATCTGCACATTCAACTCATCCACCTTATTACGAATGCTCCTTGCATTAAGATACAAAGTCTTCAGGCTTGTCTTTACAACACTCTTACCCCTTATACAATTATGTTGAAAAGTGGCCCTTTTTGATTTTTGCCCTGGTTTTGTCTGCCTGCCACTGTTTGGGGAAGTATTTACATTATTTAAATAACATGATTGAACTACCTTTTGGGCTTTTTTGTTTGTTTATTTATGTTATCCATTGAGCGCTGTATTTCCAAACCTGTTGCGCTGATGCAAGTAAGAATTTCATTGTTTTGTTTTGGTACATATAACAATTAAACACTTTTGACTTGATTCCAACAGCAAATGTATATATAGGGACTAAAATTAATTTAGATGGGCAGTTTAATAAAACTACCACCAGTTTAAGGCAACATCATTCCCGATTAAAATGCTTGAATCTGAGAAGATTAATGGAATATCAACAGTAGCAAATTTGTAATCTACATGGATTTTCAGAAATGGTATGACTAGACCCCACATGAAGTACTGATCTGAAACATTAAAGCATTTGGAATTCAAAGGAAATTGGCACATTGTATTTAAAATTGACTCAATGCCTGAAAGTCAAGGGTAAAAGTGACTGAAATGTAATGACCAGAAGACTGAGGGGCAAGAGGCTCAGAGTTAGATCCTTTGCTTTTAGAGGTTTTATTCAATTGTCATGATATAAATTGGTAATTCTGTTGTGAGCTAGATGGTCTGAGATATTCCCTGGACGGTACCCCCACCCGAGACATTCCCATGTCCTTGGCCTCCACAGCCTACCCATTCCTAGACTTGACAGTGAACGCCACTCCCCGGGCCCTATTTCGACAGCAAAGCCCATGAATCAAATTAAGTGCACACCTCAATTAAAGCAATGAACTGCAGTACACAGGTAAAAGAGGTAGAAGAAAAGTGAAATTCTTCACAGACATGACTTAATTGCAGGATTTAAATGTTTAAGTGTTTTTACTTTCAATTTCCCACCAGGTACAGAAATGGCAGCTCACTTTTGCAAATAATCATAAATAATGAAAGTGAATATTATCTATCTGTAACTCAGTTGAATTTTGTGAAATGTTCTTCAAGAACAACTCCCAATTCCATGACATCAACCAAGAAAAGTGCCGTGAGCCCATGAAACAACATCACTTCAAATTATCCTCTCAGTCATGCACATTGGCAATACATTGTTATTCCTTCACCATTGCCAAATCTAAACCCTGTAACTCACCATACAAAAGTTTTGAGCGAATCTTCACCAATGGCACTGCAGTGATTCAAATAGCTTGCCATAACTTTTTCCAAGTTCAATTAGGTAAACAATCAATGTTAGCATTCGTAAATGCACATGCAAAAAATTGAGACAATTTATTCTCCTGGCCATTTTCTGGATTATGCAAGGAGGAAAGTCATTTAAAGCTGAATAAAACATCTGTTAGGCCACAGCTGGAATATTCTGCACTGTTGACCAACACATCACAGGAAGGATAAGATACAACAAGATAATGTGCAAAGGAATTTTATGAGGATATTGTCATAAATGGAGAATTTTAGTCATAACAAAATGGTTTAACTGTATTTTTTCTTCTTTAGAAAATAAATTGAGGTGTAGAAAATTGAAAGTCCTAGACAGCATGGACACTTTTGCCCAATTCCCTGAACTGTACAGGGCAAGTGGTTCAATATTGAAGCAAAAAAATCAAATTATATAAAGCTTTCTCCTCTGCCCCTCAAAAATGGTGGTCTAGAACTCATTAGCTGAAAATATGGTGAAGGCATCCCATATAGTTTAGTTTAGTGAGAGCATGGAAACAGGCCCTTCATCCCACCGCATCCGTGCTGACCAGCAATCCCTGCACACTTATACTATCCTACACACACTAGCGACAAATTACAATTATACCAAGCTAAATAACTTACAAACCTGTACGTCATTAGAGTGTGGGAGGAAACTGGAGATTCCAGAGAAAACCCACGCAGGTCACGTGGAGAACGTACAAACGCAGTACAAACAAGCACCCGTAGTCAGGATTAAACCCGGGTCCCTGGCGCTTTAAGGCAGTAATTTGACCGCTGCACCACCGTGTCTACCATTTAAAATATATTTTGCTCAGTTCTTGAATTGCCATAAATTTCAGGATCATAGATCATGGGTTCGAAAGTAGTAGTCTGAATAATCTTTCTTGGCAATATAGATAAAATGGACCTCCAGTGCTTGAAATTTCTCTAATTCTATTCTTCTGTTACACCATTGAATAACAGCAGCATTTTAAAAATAATTCTTTAGTCTTCCAGATACAAGATAAATCATTAAAAAGACAAACTTCTATTCATCAAAAGTAAAAAACAATGCAGGCTTCAGACTTGATTATTGCTAGTTTGTTTCAGTTTTATTACTATACAGAACAAGATCCATTTGTTCTTTTGACTTATTGATTTTGCTTAATAAACTCAGAATTGACCCTAGTCGATATGAGATGGGCTGCACATGAAATACGACATGGCAATAAAATGTGACATGACATAACAATAAAATAAGACAAGACCTGACAATAAAAAACTGATGAAATTTTATTCCAAAAAACAAAACTGGGCCATCAAAGTATAATTTTTAAACCTGAAAAGATAAATGTACCAAGAACAATATTCGTGCCAAACTTTCAATTGTCATGGTTGTTTAGCCACTGCTTGCCAAGAATAACTTACCAGAAGTCACAAGAGATTAGGTTATTGTCACGAACACCAGGGTGCACTGAATTTTATTGTTCACATATGGCTCACATATAGAGAAATGATAAATACAAAAGTAATATAACAATGAGTGTAAAACAGCAAAATGGTGCAAGAATGTAATGCAATCTGAAAGTAGTTCCAAAAGATATTAAAGTATAATCGAATTAGATAAAGTTAAATGCAAGAGTACATGGCAGCACCTCCAGGAAAGGAGTGTGCAAGAACTGTTTGATTCAGAAATCTGATAGCAGTGGGGAAGAAGCTGTTCTTAAGTCTGGGCATCAGGCTTTCAAGCCCCTACATCTTCTTCCAGATCGATAGGAGAAAAGGGAGAGGGAATGGCCAGGGTGGCAGACATCCCTGGAGATACATCCAGCCTTCCTGATGCAACGCATCGTGAAGGTGGACTGAATTGAAGGAAATGACGAGTCTGTGATGCACTGGGCTATGTTCACAACTCTCTATAAGTTCAGGCAGTCAAGAGCAAAGTAGTTGCCACATCAGGTTGAGATGCATCCCAGCTATCCTTTCTATAGCTCATCAGTAGAAGTTCGAGAGAATCCTCCTGGATATGCTCAAACTTCGCAGATGCCAAAGTAAATACGCTACATCAATGTGAAAGAATAAACAAAGAGATAGAGAGAGAGAGAGAGAGACCATGAGTGGACTGGTTAATGTGGACAGGAAACACAGGAGGAGTGGATTAGCTGATAATGTAAAATTCAAAGATCATCCCATTGGGCTATAGGCTATCCAAGTGGAACACATGGTACTATTCTATTTTGTATTTAGCCTCAATGTGGCAATGGAGAAGGCCAAGAACAGATAGGTTGATGTGGAAATGGGAAGGGGTGTTTCGATGCTCAGGAAGGCTGTTGCAGACAAAGTGCAGGTACTCTGCAATTGTTCGTTTAGCTTACACTTGTGAGCACCAGATATTGGCAACAAGGTTATAGCACCCAAAATTGTGGGTAACATATTTACATGGACTGAAAATGGGTTAAAAGCCAAAGCTATAAACTGGAAATAAATTTCTCAGATAGCTAGGTTGTTATTAGTGGGGCATCACATATATCAGTGCTTGGGCCCCAGCTATTCACGTTCTCTATCAAAGATCCGAGTATGAGGACAAAATGTTATATTTCCATGTTCGCTGATAATCCAAAATAAAGTTGTATTGCAAAGAAGGAGGAGGTTGTGAAGAGGTTTCAAGAGACATAGAAAAGCTGCACGAGTTGGAGAACAAGACAGATGAAATAAACGTGAATAAATGAAACGTCATCAAGTCTAGTGCACAACACAGAAAATCAGGGTATTATTTTTTATAATGGTGATAAATTGGAAAATGTTGATGTTCAAAGGGACCTAGGTGTCCTTGTACACATGTCTGTGAGCTCAGAAGTAGATGCAGCAAGAATTAACAAGGCCAATGGTATTAAGAGATTTGAGTAAATAAATAAAAGTTGTGACAAGACCGTACCTGGAGAAGACTGTCTTTTTTCTGAACAGGTGAATTCTAGTCACAGAGGGAATGTAACGAAGATTCACTAAAGGACAACTTAGTTGCATTAGTTAAGACTGAATTAAATAGGCCTGTATTCACCCGTTTAGAACGAGGAATTTTCTCTTTGAAACTTTAAAAAATCCTAGTGTCATCAAAAGCATCTATGCAAGGATTGTTTGTTCTGCCTGATGAGCTGAGAATGAGCTTTCACTGTTTCAGAATATGGGGCAGGCCATTCAGGACCGCCACAGGCATAACTTTCTGTAATTGGAGGGTAGCAAATCTCTGGAATCCTGTGCACCTGTACGTTATAGAGTGCATTCAAAACAGAGATAGATTTCTGTACTTTAGGATCATAATGCAGTAAAATGGAGTTGATGTCGATGGTCTGCCGTTATCTTGATGAATGGTGGAGCAAGCTTAAAAGGGCAGGTGACTTGGTCCTGCTCCTAAATCTTATGCACTGATTATATGAAGCCCAAAATAATTATCACTTGCAGGCAGGTGAAAATCACTGTAATTCTGTCAAATTTTTCAGACACAAAAATGACAGTTACTTGTTTACTTAAGCATGGCTATAGTAATACCAACAGAATATACTATACCTCTGGTTACAATGTATGTCTGAATTTAATGCAGAAAAAATGGGTGTACCTCAGCATGTTTCATTGCTCCTCAATGCAGGTCTTTCTCCCACAATAGAAACATTCAAATTCATATTCCTAATATAGTTTGATCTGAGACTTAAGCTTCAAACCACTTGGTTAGTTTTATTATTAACTGTCACATTAAAGTAATAAGTACCCATAAATTCCTCCTTAGCTTCATAAATTTAATCTTGTGAATAAATTTTAACACAAGTTTGCACAATGAATACAATTACATCAAGTTGCTTTCAGCTATTTTGTTGAGATGGTTTCCGCCATCAGAAGGATTCTCCTCATTTTTTAAATTCCAGTCTGCCCTCAATTTTGTTCCGGATTTTATCATAAACTGGAGATCTTGTCCTCAAGAATAAAAGTCTAATGTCCATAAACCTGCTTTTCTAGACTTGCTGAACTAGACAACAATAGATCCTGAAGAAGGGTTTCAGCCCGAAACGTTACCTATTTCCTTCGCTCCATAGATGCTGCTGCACCCGCTGAGTTTCTCCAGCATTTTTGTGTACCAACAATAGATCCTCTAGTGATTTCACAATGTTACCTTTGCATAGTTATCTGTATAAAATGCTCTCTCTTTGTTCTATCCCATCTGTTAGAATTTTGACCTATTAAACACTTTGGCCACTAAAATAATCTCATGTTGTTATCTGATACCGTGGAGCTGATTGAAAAATAAATATTATCTTGATGAATGGTGGAGCAAGCTTAAAAGGGCAGGTGACTTGGTCCTGCTCCTAAATCTTATGCACTGATTATATGAAGCCCAAAATAATTATCACTTGCAGGCAGGTGAAAATCACTGTAATTCTGTCAAATTTTTTTTTTTTTTTTTTTTTTTATTTTTTTATTTTTTTTTTTTTTTTAATTTTTATTTATTAGAAGTACATTACATCACAGCCACATACATTAATACTCGTCATTTATATCTTCTTACAATTAATGTACTCCCTTTATTTATTTTTTTTACACTAAAGAGAGAAAAGATTGAAAGAGAGAAGAAAGTGAAGGAAAAAGTGCAAGTGTAGAAAAGTGTAGAAAATGTAACAACAAAAAAAAAGGACGAGGACCCTATGAGAGCGAAATTAAAAACAAAAAGAAAAAGAGTTAAGAAATAGGCCCTAAGAAAAGAAAAGAGAGAGAGAAAAAAAGAAAAACAAATGTTTTTTTTTTTGAGCATCACGTAAATAGGACATACCAACTCTTCAACTATCATCCCCCCTTACCCGACCTCAATTTTTTATTTTTTTAAAGTACTTTTGCACCCTATGTTTGTAATAATTCTATAAATGCAGACCACGTCAGGTGGAAGTGATCTGGTTTACCTGCTAGGAGGAGTCTTATCTCTTCAAGGTGTAGTGTTTCAAACATATTTGAAATCCACATATTTATAGTTGGTATTGGAGCCTTCTTCCAAAATTTTAGAATTAGCTTTTTTCCAGTTATTAACCCATAATCCATTAATTTCTTTTGAAACACATTTAGTTCTGGATCATCTTCCGTTATTCCGAAGATAATCCATTCTGCTTTGGGTATCAGTCTTGTTTTAAATAACTTTGTAAAGATTTCAAAAATTTCATTCCAAAATTTTTGAATTTTTGTACAGAAGACAAATGAGTGCGCTATAGTTGCTTCTTGGGATTGACATTTATCACAAATAGATGATACGTTTGGGAAAATTTTATGAATTTTAGTTTTCGAATAATATAATCTATGTAAAATTTTAAATTGTATTAAAGTGTGTCTTACATTAATCGAGCATTTATGTACTTTTAATAAGTATTCATTCCAACTTTCCTTTGAAATTTTAATAGCTAACTCTTGTTCCCAGTCTCTTCTGATACCCTCCGTAGATGGTATTTGTACATTTAAGATAATATTGTACAAATATGATATTAAGTTTGCTGATTCCGCTTTTGTCTGCATTGCCTCGTCCAGTACATCTGCTGGGTTATTATGATGATCTTTTATATATTTTTTCAAATAGTCGCATATTTGAAAGTATTTAAAATATTGATTATTTCCGAGTTTATATTTTATTTGTAATTGTTGAAATGAAAGTAATTTTCCAGTTTCATACAAGTCACCAAGCGTTTTAATTCCTAGTCTATCCCATTGTGTATAAGCTTTATCTATAATAGAAGGACTAAACGAAGGGTTATTGACTATAGGTAATAAAAGTGATAAGTTTCTTAATTTTAAATTTTGTTTTATTTGTTTCCAAATACGGATTGTACTATGAATAATTGGGTTCTTATTATAGTTTATGTTATTCAATTTCATTGGAGAGAGGAGGATCGCTCCAATGTTTCTAGAGGAGCAATCCTCTTTCTCCATTACAATCCAGTCTACTTGCTGGGCGGAGTTATCCATCAGTTGAATCATGTTTTTAATATTTACTGACCAATAATAATACATAAAATTGGGTAGTGCTAGACCCCCCAATACTTTAGATTTATTCAGATGGGTTTTTTGTATTCTATGTGATTTATAGTCCCATATAAAATTAGTGATATCTGAGTCGAGTTTTTTAAAAAACTTCTTAGGTAAGTATATAGGAATTGATTGAAATAGGTATAAAATTTGTGGTAAAAAGATCATTTTTATTGCGTTTATTCGGCCTATTAAAGACATCGGAAGCGTTTTCCAGAATTTAATTAATGTATTCAGTTTATTAAGTAGGGGGTCAAAATTTGCCCTGAGCATACCTTGATATGCTCTGGTAATTTCGATTCCCAAATATTTAAATTTTTCTGTAGCTATTTTAAAAGGGAATTTTAAAAGATGTGTTGAATCTTTCGGTTTTATTGACATAATTTCACTTTTATTCCAGTTTATTCTATATCCAGAAAAAGATCCGAAGTCTTCAATTAAATTTAATATATTTGGTATAGTGATTTGAGGTTTTGTAATATACAATAATATATCATCCGCGTATAAAGATATTTTATTATATGAGTCTTTAGTATTATATCCATGAATATCAGGGTGTATTCTAATTTTTTCTGCTAGCGGTTCAATAATGAGAGCAAACAGCTGTGGTGATAATGAGCATCCTTGTCTATTTCCCCTTGATAGTTGAAATTTCGAGGATAATATGTTATTAGTAAGTATTCTAGCTGTAGGTTTGTTATATAGTAACTTAATCCATAAAATAAAATTCTCTCCCAGTTGAAATTTTTGTAATACTTTATCCATATAATTCCATTCTACTTGATCAAATGCTTTTTCAGCATCCAGCGAAATAATTGATAATTCTTGATCTTCAGATTTGTGTGAGTGCATTATGTTGAGTAGACGTCTCATATTATTAGAAGAGTATCTCTTAGGGATAAACCCTGTCTGATCTGGGTTTATTAATTTACTAATGTATTTACTTAATCTTCTGGCTAATGTTTTCGCTAATATTTTTTGATCTGTGTTTAACAATGCTATAGCTCTATATGAGCCAGGTTCTTCTAAATCCTTATTTTTCTTAGGTATTAATGTAATCGTTGATTCCGCTAATGTATCAGGTAGTATTCGTTTTTTAAAAGCGTATTGGTACATTTTTTGTAATCTTGGTATTATTTTATCATAAAAGTTTTTATAAAATTCATTAGTAAATCCATCAGGGCCTGGTGTTTTTCCATTTTTTAGTGAGTTTATTGTATCTTCTAATTCCTTAATTGAGATTTGTGCACCCAGTTCCTCTTGTTCCTTCAGCTCTAACTTTGGAAGATTACAGGTATCCAAGAACTTTGTGATATTATTGGAATCAATTATCGTTTTAGATGTATACAAATTCTCGTAAAATTGCGCAAATCTTTTATTAATATCCTTCGGTGTTGTTAATAATTCCCCTTTATCTGATTTGATCTTTGGTAAAGTATGTTCCTTTTCTCGTTTTTTTAGCTGGCGAGCCAAAAGTTTATGCGGTTTATCCCCAAATTCAAAGTGCTCTTGTTTTGTAATTTGAAAAAGTCTTATAAGTTTGGCAGATAATAATTTATTTAATTTAAATTTTAAAATTATTATTTTATTATGTTTATCTATTGTTGGATCTTTAGCATTATCTATATCCATTTGTCTAATAAGTTCTTCTAACTGTCTTTGTTCATTCTTATTCTTTTTATTTTGAAAAGCTTGATATGAAATTATAATACCCCTAATGTATGCTTTAAAAGATTCCCAAAGTAAAGTAGGCGATATATCTGAAGTATCATTTGTAATTCTGTCATTGAAGGAAATGACGAGTCTGTGATGCACTGGGCTATGTTCACAACTCTCTATAAGTTCAGGCAGTCAAGAGCAAAGTAGTTGCCACATCAGGTTGAGATGCATCCCAGCTATCCTTTCTATAGCTCATCAGTAGAAGTTCGAGAGAATCCTCCTGGATATGCTCAAACTTCGCAGATGCCAAAGTAAATACGCTACATCAATGTGAAAGAATAAACAAAGAGATAGAGAGAGAGAGAGAGAGACCATGAGTGGACTGGTTAATGTGGACAGGAAACACAGGAGGAGTGGATTAGCTGATAATGTAAAATTCAAAGATCATCCCATTGGGCTATAGGCTATCCAAGTGGAACACATGGTACTATTCTATTTTGTATTTAGCCTCAATGTGGCAATGGAGAAGGCCAAGAACAGATAGGTTGATGTGGAAATGGGAAGGGGTGTTTCGATGCTCAGGAAGGCTGTTGCAGACAAAGTGCAGGTACTCTGCAATTGTTCGTTTAGCTTACACTTGTGAGCACCAGATATTGGCAACAAGGTTATAGCACCCAAAATTGTGGGTAACATATTTACATGGACTGAAAATGGGTTAAAAGCCAAAGCTATAAACTGGAAATAAATTTCTCAGATAGCTAGGTTGTTATTAGTGGGGCATCACATATATCAGTGCTTGGGCCCCAGCTATTCACGTTCTCTATCAAAGATCCGAGTATGAGGACAAAATGTTATATTTCCATGTTCGCTGATAATCCAAAATAAAGTTGTATTGCAAAGAAGGAGGAGGTTGTGAAGAGGTTTCAAGAGACATAGAAAAGCTGCACGAGTTGGAGAACAAGACAGATGAAATAAACGTGAATAAATGAAACGTCATCAAGTCTAGTGCACAACACAGAAAATCAGGGTATTATTTTTTATAATGGTGATAAATTGGAAAATGTTGATGTTCAAAGGGACCTAGGTGTCCTTGTACACATGTCTGTGAGCTCAGAAGTAGATGCAGCAAGAATTAACAAGGCCAATGGTATTAAGAGATTTGAGTAAATAAATAAAAGTTGTGACAAGACCGTACCTGGAGAAGACTGTCTTTTTTCTGAACAGGTGAATTCTAGTCACAGAGGGAATGTAACGAAGATTCACTAAAGGACAACTTAGTTGCATTAGTTAAGACTGAATTAAATAGGCCTGTATTCACCCGTTTAGAACGAGGAATTTTCTCTTTGAAACTTTAAAAAATCCTAGTGTCATCAAAAGCATCTATGCAAGGATTGTTTGTTCTGCCTGATGAGCTGAGAATGAGCTTTCACTGTTTCAGAATATGGGGCAGGCCATTCAGGACCGCCACAGGCATAACTTTCTGTAATTGGAGGGTAGCAAATCTCTGGAATCCTGTGCACCTGTACGTTATAGAGTGCATTCAAAACAGAGATAGATTTCTGTACTTTAGGATCATAATGCAGTAAAATGGAGTTGATGTCGATGGTCTGCCGTTATCTTGATGAATGGTGGAGCAAGCTTAAAAGGGCAGGTGACTTGGTCCTGCTCCTAAATCTTATGCACTGATTATATGAAGCCCAAAATAATTATCACTTGCAGGCAGGTGAAAATCACTGTAATTCTGTCAAATTTTTCAGACACAAAAATGACAGTTACTTGTTTACTTAAGCATGGCTATAGTAATACCAACAGAATATACTATACCTCTGGTTACAATGTATGTCTGAATTTAATGCAGAAAAAATGGGTGTACCTCAGCATGTTTCATTGCTCCTCAATGCAGGTCTTTCTCCCACAATAGAAACATTCAAATTCATATTCCTAATATAGTTTGATCTGAGACTTAAGCTTCAAACCACTTGGTTAGTTTTATTATTAACTGTCACATTAAAGTAATAAGTACCCATAAATTCCTCCTTAGCTTCATAAATTTAATCTTGTGAATAAATTTTAACACAAGTTTGCACAATGAATACAATTACATCAAGTTGCTTTCAGCTATTTTGTTGAGATGGTTTCCGCCATCAGAAGGATTCTCCTCATTTTTTAAATTCCAGTCTGCCCTCAATTTTGTTCCGGATTTTATCATAAACTGGAGATCTTGTCCTCAAGAATAAAAGTCTAATGTCCATAAACCTGCTTTTCTAGACTTGCTGAACTAGACAACAATAGATCCTGAAGAAGGGTTTCAGCCCGAAACGTTACCTATTTCCTTCGCTCCATAGATGCTGCTGCACCCGCTGAGTTTCTCCAGCATTTTTGTGTACCAACAATAGATCCTCTAGTGATTTCACAATGTTACCTTTGCATAGTTATCTGTATAAAATGCTCTCTCTTTGTTCTATCCCATCTGTTAGAATTTTGACCTATTAAACACTTTGGCCACTAAAATAATCTCATGTTGTTATCTGATACCGTGGAGCTGATTGAAAAATAAATATTATTAATGAATCAAAAGACAGTCACCATAAGTTACTTAAAAAATGCTTCGCTTGGCATGTTCTTCACCGACATCTCTTTAGCTATCTTAAATTGAGCTCAAGACAAATGTCCAGCAAATTACCAAAATATGGCAACATATCAAATGTACTTCATAGATATCCAAATGAATATTACAGTGAAAAACCTCAGTATTCAGAATTCCCCATTGCATCAACAAACACAATAGATCAGCGATGATGATGAAACAAGAACATTACCTCTCCATTTTGGATTTTATTTGCAGCTATATGCTGCTTTCAGGAACACCATTCTAAGAACAGTTACCCACCTTTCATGCCACTGCTCTCTTCTTGGAATGTGTTACGTGTCACTGCTTGATCTTCAAGATGTTCACTCCCACCGCTACCAGAAGAAGCAACACTACTCTGTGGGGAGAGAGGGGCATGGTCTGATGGAATACACTGAGGTCCTCTTGCTCGCAGGTCTTCATGAGACATCCATCCATGACCTAGAGGCTGATTTGGCACATTGATTGGTGGGGTAAGAGATACTGAACGCTTCAGAGGACTGTGGTGTGTCTGGCCTGAGAGAACTAGAAAACATATTATAACATATAATAGTTATTTATTGAAGGCAATCACGTGTCAAAGTTATCCAAAACCTACCAAATAGGGCAGCATTAAACATGTTTTCTTGTCATCATTATGATTGTTATTAAGTTTCATTGTTGAAACTATCTCACATTTAGATCTAGGTTTTTATTGTCTTATTTACAATTTCATATACACGTGACATCCTAAGCCCACAAATTGGATAGTTTTTAAACTATATAAACTATTCGTGGTTTTGGACCTACCAGGTCTAAAGCCATATTATTTAAAAACTGTAAATCAATTTACTTAAGAATCATTTATATAATTGAACAGTAAATAAAAATAAACTACCACTTGCACAGAGAAAATAGAACCCTAACTGTTGCTGCGATATTTCAGTCCATGCCAAACTCTTATATGTTCCACGTGCATTCAAAGTCTAAAAAAAGTGCTTTCTATCAGGTTGAAGATGGCAAAATTGATCAACATAAAGCTGCACAGCATGGACACAGGCTCTTCAGCCATCATGCCAACTAAATTAGCATTCTGGGTTAGTCCCATTTGCCTGCATTTGGCTCATAGCCCTCTGAACCATTTATACAGTACAAAGGTCTTTTGAAATTCATAAATGTTTCCACTTCTAAAAGCTTCCTATGGCAATTAATTCCAGATAAGGACTACTCCCTGATTGAAAAGATTGCCCCTGTGGTCACCTCGCGTTCAGCCTACGTCCTTTGTTTTAGAATCCTATACCCTTAGAAGACTGAAAGTTCACTTTATTCATTTCCCTCATGATCTTGTACACCTCAGCAAGATCATTCCTCAGACTCTTAAGCTTCAAAGAAAGATGTCCCAGCCTATCCTTGTAACTCAAAGCCTGCTAGTCCAGATAAATCCTGATGAAGATCCTACTTCCCCACCAAATATTAAATTGGTCCCTACCTTGCTCTCCCAATCCATTTTGCTACCTCTTATCTTCATATTTCCAGAGCCATCCACATCCCCCTTTCTGCTTTCTTGCAGACACAAATTCTCTCTCCAATAAGTCCCCCAACCTCCACTCCCTCCCTCCCTCCCTCATGCTCCCACCACCCTCCTCTATCCCTAAACACCTCCCCCCCTCCCCCTACCCTCCCTCCTTAAGATAAACAAAGCAATGTAAAAGAGAGTCCAAGATTTCTGTTTCAAGTTCACAGGCAATCTTTGGAAACATTTAACTGAAAATAACCAACATAAAACATCAGTACTTTTACATCAATTTCCAGATTTTAGAAAATGGAAACCATGAAGTTAAGAGTTGTGTTTTGACATGAAAACAACACAATTGGCTAAAATAACACATGGGTTAATACACATATCCTTTTCCATTACTTTCTATCTTGTAGCCAAAATGTTAAGTGAATAAACATGGAAGTGAAATGAAGAGCTTTTATTTCCAGCTGCTGAGAAGGAGCTAGAACTTTTTTATTAGCTTTCAGTTTGAACAAAGCAGCATTCATCATTATTTCAGCAAATAAGCCAACTCTAAGTGGTCATCCACAACTGAAATCTATGCAATTCTGTTGTCTTTTACTAATATCTGTGCTATTGGTTGTTTTACATTAAAGAATATTGAATGCACATATACCAAACTTAATCTGCAAAAATGGAGTAAGGAGTAAGACTTATTTTTCAGACAATATTTTTGGCAAGAAAAATGTTAAAGTCTAATAAATACATGTATCAAAGAGAGAGTTAAAAGTAAAAACTGTACAGCACAGAAACAGGCCCTTTGGTCCAACTCATCCATGTCAATTAAGATGCCCATCTAAGATAGTTCCATTTGCCAGTGTTTGGCCCATATCCCTCCAAACATTTCCTACCCATGTACCTGTCCAAATATCTTTTAAACTTGGCGATGTACCTGCCACAATCACTTCTTTCGACAGCTCGTATCATATACGCACCACCCCCTGTATGAAGATGATGCCCCCTCAAGTCCTTTTAAAATCCTTCCTTTTCACCATAAACCTATCCCCTTTCATTTTTGACTCCCCTTCCCTGGGAAAAAGACTATGCATTCACGTTATTTATGTCCCTTATGACTTTATACAGCAGTATAAAATCACGCTCCGGTCTCTTATGCTCAACATTTTGCACAACTGCAACATACTCAAAGCCCTGACTGATGAAGACCAGCATGCCAAATATTTTCTACACCACCCTCTCGATTTTTCTTTGCTGTCTTTCTTCCATACTTTTCCTTATACATAGAATACAGAAATTAAAATTATTATTATTTTCAATTTCTTCATGCTTGCGCCATCTAAATGCAACTTTCCTTGGTACTAGTGCATTTTCATGCCTAGATGTGTTCTCAGCATGTGGTTGCCAACCAACGCCTTATATTTTTAATTTTATTAAAAATCCTTCAATTGCCAAGCCTATCAATGGGATTACATCAGACAGCATTTCTTTGCTACTTTTAATTTTATGGAAAATAAGCAATCCTCATTTGTGATTTGACAAACCTATGCAATTCATAGATTAGTTTATTAGTACACCAGGGTACAATGAAATTCTTTGTTCATATGAAGCTCACAGTCTTCACAGTCTATACATAGTCTTGATAAATACTGCAATAAATAATAATATAACAGCAGGATGGTGCATGTGTAAAAGTTAAGTATAATAATGGAATAACTGAATAAGGTAGAGTTAAGGGTAAGGAACTGGGTGTGCAAGAAATGATTGGTTCAGGAGTGGGAAGCAGTGGGGAAGAAGCTCCTCTTTCTTCTCCCAGAAGTAGGGTGAAAGGAAAGGACCAGGGTGATGGACACATTTGACGAATGCAAATGCTGGTGTATAAAAAAGGCACAAAGTGCTGGAGTAACTCAGCGGGTTGGGCAACATCTGTGGAGATTATGGATAGGCGATGTTCCGGGTCAGGACTCTCCTGCAGACGGATTGTGGTGGTGAGGAAACTGGAAGAGAGGTGGGGGCGGGACAAATCCTAGCAAGTGATAGATGGAATAAAATGACATAGTGCCAGAGTAACTCAATAGGTCAGGCAGCATGTGTAAGAAGGAACTGCAGATGACAGGCAGGCAGCATATCTGGAGAACATGGATAGGTGATGTTTCGGGTTGGGAACCTTCTTCAGATTGATTGTAGGTGGGGAAAGAATGTTGGAAGAAAGGTTGGAGCAGGACAAAGCCTGTCAGGTAGATGGATATAGGTGAAGGGGATTTTTGATATGCAGATGGTTCGACAAAGGTCAGAAATGAAAACACACGTGTGAGACTAAAGGATTGAAGAATTGCAAATTGTGAAGCGAGAGAAAGGAATGCAGGTGAAAGGTGAGGAGGGAAGAAATGGTTGTGAGTCTAGGTGTGACACAGGGAATGGGGGGGCATTGCCTAAAATTAGAGAATTCAATGTTCATACCATGAGGTTCTAAGCTACCCAAGAGGAATACGAGGTGCTTTACCAATCATCTGCCAATCAAAACCCCCCTGCTCATCTGTATCCACTCCACCTATTACCTGCCAGGCTTTGGCTTCCCCACCAGCTGTTACTGCTGCACTTTGTGTCTTTTTTTGTAGACCAGCACTTGCAGATCTTGGTTTCTAAATGGTAAATGGATACAGGTGGGGGAGGAATTGATTGGCAGATGGTAGGACAAAAGCCAGAGATGAAAAAACAAAAAATGTGAGATAAGGATAGAAGAGTTGTGAATTGTGAAGCTAGAGGAAGGAATATAGGTCAATCTGGCACAAGATAATGTGAAATTGAGGTCCATAGCAGGTGTGGGTGAGTGAGACCTAGAGCTGCGTGGGCCGGCATATGGCAGAGAGTATAGAACACAGGGCATAGAAGGTGAATTGTTGCAAGAATTTGTGGAGTGAGTGTATTTATATACCTTCCTCTGGCAGGATCCGAGAGGGGATGGTGAGCAGCAAGTGGTCATGGTCAATATTGGCACCAATGACATAGATTGGCATCCTTGATAGATTATTCCTGGCCTCCTTTGACAAGGAGGAATCTTCCCTCTTTAACGCCTCAGATCTAGATTTCAGCAGAATGTCTCTGTTTTCATCCAAGGTTTCTGGTTAGTATAGGTAGGCCCTTATTATCTTTGTCAGAATGTTGTCGTTCATGCTTTTCTTGATTAAAACCGTGAAGACTAAGGTATACGCATTCAGGCTGAATGAAACGGTCTAGAACAGGTTCCAGGCTACCAACTCAGAGCAAACCTGAAGCGAACCACTGGCCTCCACAGACCACTACTGTATTGCTCTTTTCATTAGTGCCTCGGATTTCAGTTTCTCTCCAGAAGCAGCACAGATAAATGATCAGCCTGGTGAAATGAGGGCGAGGAATGGCAGTGTGGCAGTGATCAAATGTGTTAACACCCAGCATGGGGCTGGAGACATGTTTATAGTGTTCCTGAATATAGCTTGATTTAAGTCACCGGCAATGATGAATAGGGCAGAGTTCGCTGTTATGAGACTTGACGACCGCGTATATTTTGTCCGGTGCTACCGTGGCATTCTTCATTATACTATTAGACCCGAGATAGAGTGATAGAGTCATACAGCACTGAAACAGACCTTTTGGCCCAACTTGTCAACGCCGACCAAGATGCCCCATCTCCAATAGTCCCAGCTGCCATCCCTCTAAACCTTTCCTATTCATGTACCTGTTTAAATGAGATGATGAATAATTCCTTCAGTCCCAGCTTGTTTCCTTCAGTATCATTTCCAATTAATTCTCAATATCAATTACTCTAATTCCAAGTAGACAGCTTACTGATGTAAGAAGCATCGATTAGTAAATAAAAATAAAAGTTCACACCCCTCACATTCTTGGATTCAATACATATTAAAATCTTGTATTTAATAGTCTATCACATAAATCATTGTACTTCAATTGAAAATATTTTGGTCGAACATCAAAATCATATGTACAAGAACTAAACACAAGAGCAAGCAGGAATAAAAATTATAATCATAATCAAATCAATAATTTGGAATATTTTTGAAAAGTCCTGCTTTCCTTTTTAATTTACTATTTATTGCCAATGAGGTCTTATATCAGACAAACAAACCACAGAACCATTTGTTTACAATATCTTCAAAACAATATTGTTCCCATACCTGCTTATCTTAAAAATTACGGAATCAAATTCGCCAGTATGTTTCTTAGCAATGACAATCAAGTCAAGTAACTCTTCGGATATAATTAAGGATGACCCTTTGTAGAAAGGGAACGCACGGTGTAAAAAAAAGAGGCCCCGACTTGGAATGTTGTCAGTCCATTGCCCTCCACAGATGCTGCCTGACCCGCTGAGTTCCTGCGGCAGGTTGTTTATTGCAACAAGAGGCCTTATACAATGGCAGGGCCTATTCAGTTGATGTAGAGACGTTAGAGATACAGCACAGAACAGGCCCTTCAGCCTGCCAACTCCACGCCGACCAGCAATAGTACACCAGCACGATCCTGCACACTGGGGATAATTTACAATTTTACTGAAGCCAATTAACCTACAAATCTGTGCATCTTTGGAGAGGAGAAAACCGGAGCACCCGGAGAAAACCCACATGGTCAAAGGGAGAACATACAAACTCTGTTCAGACAGCACCCATAATCAGGATTGAACCTGGATCTCTGGTGCTGTAATATCATTGAGTTGAGAGGCTAGAACAAATGCTGCTCCCAAATTAACTGGAAAAACTGACAGCAGGCCGAGTCATGCCGACTGGTTTTGTCAGTTGCCATTCAGTAACATTCAGAAGTTATTAATATAATTTTAACAGTTTTATGTTGCTATATATAAAAACACAAAGCAAAAAACATTTATGCAAAGTGGTCAAGGAAAATAGATATGCCCTTTATCCCAATTCAAATGAATAGACTTCCTGTTCCTAGCTTAACCATTGGGGAGTTGCAGCCAGTTTGTGCTCTGCTGTTGGATTTGTGTGAAATCCATTGCCAATGGACAGCTGGGAGACCTCTCACAAAGCTTGATCAACAACTTCAATTTTCCAATTTCAGGTAACCTTCACCTCCTGTGTGATTTCCGCTCCCTCCCCCCACCCACTCGCCTTCCGATCCTCCTCCTGCCTCCCATTTTTGTCTAATTTCTCATCCCTACCGCCTCATCAACACTTTCGTCCCCGACGTAGTACCATCCATACTTCTCCCACCTCCATCTGGTTCTGCTTCCATCTGCCCATCTCTCCCCAAAGGGTTCCCATTATCATCTTCCTCATTTCTCAGAATTCAGTAGTAGTATTTTATGTAGATCCATGGATCTGCAGATGCTGGAATCTTGGGCAATCTGGAGTAACTCTGCAGATCAGGCTGCTGTGGAGGGAATGGATAGGTGATGTTTCAGATTGCGCCTCCTCTTCAGACAAATTAATTCCCTCCACAGATGTTGCCTGCCCCGCAGAGTTAGTTACTCCAGCACTTTGTTTTTAGCTTTTTATGTTTCTGCTTATCTCTCTCCAGCAGCTTTCTTCACCTTCACCCTCTCCTCTATGGCTCCACTTGCCTTTTTTATTTCTTTAGTCTTCCTCCATCTATCATCCACCTGTTTCTGTCTCCCAAATCCATTCCCCCCCCCCCCCCTTCCTTCTGCCTCGACCTGGCTCCAGTTGCCTGTCACCCATCCACTGTCCACCAATCACTCATTGGCCCGTCTCGCCACTGGTCCTCCCTTTATATTGGCTATTTTCATTCTCCTCTCAGTTGATTCAGGGTTGCGACGCACAACGTTGACAATTCCTTTCCTCACTTGGAACCTGCTTGACCTGGTGAATTCCTCCAGCAGATTATTTGTTCCAGATTCCAGCATTCTGCAGTTGCTCGTGTTTCTTGTTCCCTTCACAGAATACTTTCTACAATTGGTGAACTTCTTATTTACACCAGAGAAACAACGCTGTAATCTTGAGATAAAAACAAGTTGCTGAAAGATCTCAGCAGGTCGCACAGCATATGTGGAGGGAAATGGACAGGCGATGGTTTGGGTCAGGATCCTTCTTCAAATCTTGAAGGTCCTGACATAAATCACCATCTATCCATTTCCATCCACAGATGATGCCCAACCCACTGAGTTCCTCCAGTAACTTGCTTTTTGCTTCTTATTTACATTGTTTTACATCAATAGCTTACATTCTAATTAGCAGTCAGTTCTTTGATAAGTTCAGTGATTCCTCAATGTGTTATAAATACAGAATTTCATTTATATCAAGAGCAAATGTAATATTTTGGGGCATTTGGAACTATGTTTAACATGTCAGAGATACAGGAAAACAAAATATGTTTATATAAAATAAACATTTTGCGTGGAGACAAGATGCAGATGTGAAATACGTGGAGATTTTCCGATTTTGTTAATAGATGAATATCAGTTTTATTATTGACAGAAGTCCTGTAAATAATTACACTTTTCGTTCAGAACAAACTAATAGACTAGAGTATTTTCTCTAGAGAAAATTGCCTTGACAAATTCAATGTTTTCTTGTTGTTACTGTCCTTGGAACAAAAAAAAGTCAGTTTACTTCAGAGATCGAGAATCTCAGCAAATCAATGCTACATATGATCATTTCCAATGTACACACTGTACTCTAAGTATTAAAATTATGAACACAAATCTCGTCATAACAGTACACATTTTAAGTAAATAGTGCCAACATTTCTCAGATGCAAATTCCATCCTCTCCAAAAATAAAGAGCAAATGCTGAGCAATTCTAACAAGTCATTAAAAAATGTATTGTTAAAATATTTTGGTCAAACAGTGATGATCTTTCAGATATTTGTATTAGAACACATTTTTCCATTTCAACATTGGCACCAGTCGCTCCAGGTGTGCCAGACTGCTTCAAACAAGTCACTGCATGGATTATTTAAATAATCACTTCAGAGAGATTAATGCATCCGATCTATTCTACAGTGGCAGTAAAAATATTACCATTTTCAAACACTTCACAATATTGATATTAAAACTTGGCACCATTCTGATTTGCCACAATCCAACAAAAACAATATTTTATATCACATATATTAATCTTACTTTAAAAGCAAATGTCAATTTAAATTTGCAAAAAAGAACGACCTTAATGTAAATAATAAATCCAAAAAATTAGAATGGAAACAAAAAAGCAGGTAACAGTAAACTAACTGAACAGCTGCTGGAAACATCCTGATGTGCATTAACATCAACATGTTTCCAGGGCATCAGAAATTCATGACGTGACCAAGCAGTCAATATGGGTTATAACAGAGAAATGTTTGACAAATCTATTGGCTTGAGAAAGTAACTATCAGAGCTGAGGGGGAGATCAAGTAGGCACAGTATTATCTGAATTACCAAGGGAGAAACAATGAGGGCAAACCCATGTGACATAACAATGTTATCAGCCCGTCAACCTGATAAAGGCCTGTACTGTTTTCTGCATTTGAGCCAATTATTTATCCATGCTAATACATTCCATATCTATGTCCATACCGATGTAGCAATCTTATATGTGCTATCTTGACCTATGATAACATACCATACATGAAGATTGGTGCTAGATATGGCCTCAGATAGACAATTGATTGAAAGATAATAAACTGTATGTAAACACAGATCATTATCAGGTTGGCAGGTTGACAATAGTAGAACACCACATGGCAGTGTTCTGGACCCTTGGCGATCAACAATTTATATTGATCACTTTGATAAAAGATGTGCAAGGCATCCAAGTTTGCAAATCATTCAGTGAAAAAGTGAGCTGTGAGGAGGATATAAAAGACTTTGCAATGAGTTGTAGACTGATTAACTGTGTGGGGAAGATGGGTGGCAGGTAGAATGCAATATTGGAAAGTGTGTGCTTATTCACTTTGGAAAATTAGAAACTGAAAGAAGCTATAAATTCTGATGTTCAGAGGTGTATTGGGTGCTGATTTACAAAAGACAAATAGTAATGGGGTATTGGTTAATGAAAAACAACAAGCTATTATTTGGCAAATATTTCCACGGGTTTAGAGTACAAGAGCATTTTCATTTCTGAAAGGCTATGTCATGATATGAGGAAAAGATTGGAGGAATATGCGCCAAGTACAGGCAAGTGGGACAGGCTTCGTTAGGCAACTTGTCGGCATGGGCGAGTTTGGTTTGAAGAGCCTGTTTCTGTGCTGGATAAGCTCGCTGACTCTTTCGTGATACAAGGAACTGCAGAAGCTGAAATCTTCCATAGAACGCAAATTGCTGTAGTAACTAAGCTGGTCACGCAGCATCTCTGGAGGACATGGATACATTGGCTGTCCATGTCCTCCAGAGATGCTGCCTGATCCACAGAGTTACTCCAGCATTTTGTGTTCTACTCTATAACTCTATGACTAAGACGACAACCGGAACATAGCAGGTAAGTTGTTTTCTATATTATGGTGAGGAGAAACCAGTCATGGACTAGACTGAATTTGGGATGAAGATTTGTCCCGAAGATAAAGATTGGTCTAAACTCACTTGGGTTTTGAAGAGTGCAAGACAATTTTGTGCGCATGAAATCATAAGATTTATCAATGTACAGAATTAATGCTGAGAAGCTGCTTTCTCATGTTAATGAACCCGATTTTTATTTGGGAGGGGAATCATTGTCCAGAACAACAACTCAGTATTTTGACACCTAGGGCCTCGTGGAAGTCCACACACACCATAATCAACAGCATTACACTCATCAGTTCTTACTGCACCAATAAATTCTATCAGATTATTTCAATATAGTTTGCCCAGTTTTCTACCAAATGACTATTAATGTTGTCCTGGATTAATGTTTCTAAATGTTTGTATCACCATTGAGGCAAAACTGTTTGATGTGTATTTGTTGGATGTGGTTTTGTTGGCTTTTTTGTACATAGGAGTAAAAAAAAAAGCTTTCCTGTTCTATGGCACCATCTCTGTATCCTGGTGACAACCCACTTTAAATTGAGCCAACTTCCAATTCCTCTGTGCTATCATTTTTTAATGTATTCAATGTTTCCACTACCGTCTCCTTCACAGTTACTTTGGAAACACCCTCTTTTCCAGTTATGGCAAATGCAAAGTACTCATTTAGTACTTTAATACTCCTTCACTGCCCACATGCAAGTTCGCATTTTTTTCTAAATGAGCCCCAGTCCTCCATGTACTATCTGTTTACTATTTATATGCCACATGAACATTTTTGTTTCCCATTTATCTTGACAACAAAGCTTCTCATATGCTGCCTTTTCCTGACTTTAATTTTCACTCTCCCACCGATTCTTTTGTAATTACTCGTATTTACAACCCAGCATTTGTCAGACATAGCCTTTCTTTGACTTACTTTCTTCTACATCTCTTTTGTTATCCAGAGTTTTAGATTTATTCTTCCTTTGACCCTTATGGTAATGTGTAGCAACCATACCTGACCCCTCAGTTCCTTAAAGGCTTTGTTCAGAAAACACTGGGACTGAGGAGCAAAATGGATGGAGAACAAGCCTAGGTATGAACTTGTTCCATTTATTGTTCTCAAGAACTCTTTCAAGGCTTAGCACATTTATTGAAATAATATGTTAGTAAATGAATCCAAAAATCTCCAGTTTTGTGCTGATTTAGTTAATCAAAGGAGAGAAAATAAAATTTGATAGGGCAGCGACTTAAGTTAGAAAAGGGAGCAAGAGATACAGATGGGGAAGGTGTAGATTTTGAAGCCATCTGATAGAAGAGGATGAAAACTATTTTTGGGATAACCTGCCAATAAGCAATGCCTTAAGGCTCTGTAATCACAATTGAAAGAAGTCTTATAATTGAATGTTTCATGTTTTGTGACCGTTTATGCCAATTACTGAAATGTTCAGCTGCAACGAGATTGTCATAATAAATATTATTATATGATTATAAAAGTCAAATTAAGAGAACGTTGGGATGGACATGTTTAATTTATTTGGGACATAATTCACCGTCTAACATCCA
Organism: Malacoraja senta; assembly: GCA_038087875.1. Classification (NCBI taxonomy): domain Eukaryota; kingdom Metazoa; phylum Chordata; class Chondrichthyes; order Rajiformes; family Rajidae; genus Malacoraja; species Malacoraja senta. The sequence continues at coordinate 442,561 of JAXLNO010004326.1, forward strand.
GCTGGTTGCTTGATGTAAAACAATCTTAGAAATGAAACTCAATCATTATATGGAACAGTAGAGCTGGACATGGCACAAAGTAAACCCTGGTGAAAGAGCACTTGCAGAACCATTTATCAGTCACCTGTTCTTAAATCTACTTTCGCCATCACGAATCCTGTCACAAATTCACCATATATTCCAAAATGTTTGGGCAAATCCAATTTGCTTTAGAAGTAATCAATGCCAACTGCTTCTATCATCATTTTTGGCAACCTTTTCTACAGATTAGATTCTCACAACAATACTTCTGCAGTTTTGATAAAACCTTGGCTTCTTCTTATTTCCCACTTATCCGAACTGAACTTCCACACAATTGACTGCAAAATTATCAATCTTGCTGCATCAATAAATGTCTATTAACGTATTTACATTATTACAGTCCAAGCAGTACCAACATTTAGTTTCACACAAGCATCAGTGTTATATTTTGTAAACTGTGGTGCTTAACGTAAATGATGCAGGATATAGTAGAGAAAACCATGGCACTTTAGAGGAGCAAGGCATTTAAGAATTTATTTGGGCTATGACACTCGATTTCCATTCCACAAATTAATCATTGGTGGAAAGGTGTGAAAGAGTGAAAAATACAATATTCATGCTTTTTTCTTTGCAATAACCAGAACATTCCATTTGCTGGGCGAGAAAAATATCAAAATCCAAATATTTATCTTTGTACTTTTCCTGTAACATTTTGGAAAGGTCAACTATAACTTTTGATGCAATGAACCCAATAAATCCTTGGCAGCTTCTTACTCAGGAAATCCAAGTGTATGATTAATTACTTTGTGGGCAAGGTGGCTTTCAAATTGTTGGAATTTCAACTGTGGAAGTCCTATAATTCCAAACCACATCCCAAGACAGGAAATAAAAAAATGCCGACCATCTTCCAGAGATGCAAGGAACTGAAGATGCTGGAATCGTGAGCAAAAAAACCCCCAAAGTGCTGGAGGAACTCAGCTGGCCAGGCAATATTAGTGAATAGAATGCACAGTCGACCTTTCGGGTTTGGACCCTTCTTCAGGCAAATAAAAGGCCCCAGCCTGAAACACTGCCGCCTATTCCTTCCCCTGATGCTGCCTGACTGAGTTTCTCTAGCACTTTGTGTTTTGTACAACCATCTTCCAATTAAAATTTTAATTTTGCCATCCAAGGTGTTTCCGTTTTTTGAAAATTAATCTTCCACCATAATGGTAAAACTGCATTTGATGTAATTACTCTGCATATTTTGCACATTATCATTTTCTTTTAAGAACAAGTAACCTAAAACTGACCTTTTGTTTTACAGAGTACACTAGCAGTTTTTTTTTAAACTGAAAATATTACATCACAAGGTATATGTACTTACTTGTGGATGTGCTAGTCCCAATAGTGTTGATAGTTGTAGGTACAGACGTAGAAGAATAAAGTGGTAAATGTCCATTCTCACAGGCCTGGCTCTTCTCTGGCCAGTTCGAAGCAGACACACAAATCCCCGAATCACGTAAGCTCTGCCAACCATTGAGCTTGTCATCAGAGTTCTGTCTTTGGTGATAATAAAGAGTTTGCCCAAAATCCATCGAGTCATGGCGTCCTCGGCTCTGGTTTCCATAACCAGAGGTGCGATCCTCTAAATGGTTGAGCCACATTGCTAGTGCATTTCGGTCCTCCAGTGAGGTGGCAGGATGAATCAAAGCATAGGATAGGAGTTGTCTACTTTCTTCTATGTGCTGATTGTTCTCAATAGAATGAGCCAGAATTTTAGGTAATAGCTTCATATACTCTATTTTTGCTTCAATATTGCCTGGCTTCAGCAATGGAAGATGGGTCAGCAACAACATCATTACTTTGTCCTTGGATTCTTGATGCCATTGATTAATGAATACTGCAAAAACAAAGTTGAAAGCACAAAAACATTAATTTATTTAGGTCCTTACTGTCATTCCAGTTTAGTTAGAAACTTGAAAATGCCAACCATCAACCCACAAGTTTTAATTGGGACTATTTAGTTATCTATTCACATACATTACATTAAACATTACACATATCAATCACTTCAGATTATTTATCTCACTATGACATTAAACACTAAGTAAAGAAGGGATAAAAAGAACTTGTATTCTAATGTAATGCAGAACATGTGACTTGTAATTGCATCCCGTGCCTCTCAGTGCACTAAAGAACTCACCCAAATTTTGCCTGCATTGAGGCATGTTTGCAGTAATGATAATAACTCGCTCCAAGTGATGCTTGTTTATTGTTGACAACATGTCATACAGTACAATAAAACTATGTTAATCCAACACATTTGAGTTTTTGTGGCGCCGGCCTGGCAGAATTTCCATACTGATGGATTTTATTCCTGTTAATACCCTCAACACACATTTCATCCCTCTTTAATATGTTACATATGTTTTCCAGTGAAAACGATAGGTTTGGAGGGCGCATCAGAAATTGGGCCCTGGTGGATTTCAAGAGTGCAGGATATGGGGATCAGTGGGTTTCAAGAGCGTGCAATAAATGGGTTCCTAGTGGGTTTCAAGTGAGCATGCAAAATGGCGCTCCAGTGGTTTACAAGAGAGCACGGGTAATGGGGGCCTAGTGGGTTTCATGCAAGCATAGGAAGTATCAGCTGGACTCTAAGATACCAAACCAATGGGATTTCCAAATAATAGGATAGTTGATTATCATTATTTTATAGTGCTCCATAGGCAACAGATATCAAAGATAATGAAATAACCATTTGAACCCCGTTACTTTTCATCAAATTGGAATATAATTTCATGTTGTTTGGAGAGAAATCTATTCGCACTTCACTTACAGCAGGCTTATCTGTACAATTGGAGGGAAACTAGATAATTCACATTTAAAAAACAATATCCTCCAAATTATTGCAACATTAAAAGATAATCAGAGGGCTTAGATTGTATTAAGCTTCTGAAACTAAAGTGACCGCAAAGCACAATAATTCTGATATTGTTTGCCTTAACACACACTGATGTATTAAACTTAAAAGTACAATGTTTAAGAAAGAACTGCAGATGCTGGAAAAATCTAAGGTAAACAAAAATGCTGGAGAAACTCAGCAGGTGAGGCATCATCTATCTTACCCGCTGAGTTTCTCCAGCATTTTTGTCTACCTTTGATTTTTCCAGCATCTGCAGTTCTTTCTTGTCTACCATCAAACTTAAAAGTACTGTTGTTTAATTCAATGACAAAATAATATTTCATAATAATTCTTACAATGATAAAAAAAATTGGTGGGTTGCTGGATATCAGAAAAAAGTTCAATAATTCTGCAGAGATATAGCATAGCAATAATGAAAGTAGCTGAAACATATTTTCCAAACTTTCTAATCTAACTTGGAGGTATTAATATTGATCAGCAGGTTCTAGTACAATTCATTATGATATTTCAAACTAAAGCCTCCGGTAGCCAAAATATTAATCAGGTGTAATTGCACAGAATGCAAGAATATCAACAACTTGGCCATTGGCTGCTTGGAAACAATGTATGACATTACTCTGTAAATAGCTTCATATCATCCAATTCAATTTTCAATTAATCACATTGGATTATCCTTCACCTAACCTTTACCCGAGGAAGACTCGTCCTGCAGAATGTGACCATCCTGACGTGCTGTCAGACAACGATGTGCCCAGCCTCACTGTCATTTGCCACAATTAGTTTCCAAGACAGCCAAAATTGACAGCAACAAACATGAAAAACTGCCATTAACATGCAATACTAAACAAAGCAAAAGACCACCCCCATGTGGCCATTCCAGTACCATCTCTACAAAAAACTAAACCTCCAGGATTTGTGAGAAAACCTAAGATAATGGATACAAATTCAATTTCAGAAAACAGTTGGTAAAATGTGGGCCATGTTTTAAGATATGGGTGCAGCTATTCATACAAAAATAAATTCAGTTCTATACATTCTAAGATCAGAATAATCACATGAGAAAGCAAAGCATCTGTCACAAATGCATTTGTTAATCCCACAATGCCAAGTTAATTATTTTTTTATTATTAACAGCAAAATACAGTTGTTTGGTGAAAATCAAAGCCTAAAGAAAGTGTTTCATCAACATCTATGGGTTACTTCAAATTCACCTGTAACAGTTAGTTTGTCATAGAGTGTTTAATATAGGAAAATATCGAGCTGGCTTACAAAGGTGTAGTAATATTGCTACGGAGTTTTTGCATTTTTCAGCTTGAAATTGTGCAATATGGTGCATACTGTAACGAGTCTTTTAACACACTTGAATGCAATATTTATGCTTTAAATTGGATTAGCTATGAATAAGGTTGGACTCAATTACATTCCTAATTACATTCCACAGTAGAGCCCAGGCTCTGATCAACACGTGCAGCACATGCATGATCTTAGTATATTCATGTATGGAAATCAGATTATAATCAAACACTTGGCCCATGTTGACCAACCTGGGTCTCACTGCACACCTGGTACTACTCTTGACCCTGACTCCAGTTGTATACCTTCTCTTATTCCTGACCCTGAGTCCAGCCTTACACCTGGCCCCCTATTCTACCCTGATCATAGCTGCTTACCTGCTTAGATTCCCAGTGCTGAAGACTCCCCTGGTCCCAGCTTTGACTGCACACCTAGTACTATTCCAGACCTTGACTCTGGATGCACACTTGGCCTTGCTCCTAGCCCCTCTGCACTGACAATATATCTGGCTCACACATAAAGCCCCATATCTGACCCCCTGGACTTAATCTATTGCGTTCAAGTACACAGGTGCTTATCTAATGCGGTAATCTTTTATTGGGCACTTCACAGACCAAATTATGTATAACAAAATTTGCTACATACATTGGCTTCCTTGTTATCTAACATGCTAGTTACTTTGTCAAAGAAGTCATCAATTGGCTGAACACAATTTCTCATCCATAAAATTATACTCACTGAGCTGTATAAGTATTCTGTTACCATTTCTTTCATTTTCCTAACAAACTGTCCTGAAGTCATTTTCACCCCCAATATTTTCAGTATTTTGCTGTCATCCTCTCAGCTGGGACTTTTCCGAGATGCAAAGTCCAATAACTATATATTTAAGCAATATTATTCTATTAAATGTGATCTTGAGAGTACATAATATTTTCTGTGGTATTCATAACACAACAATGATAAAAAGATCTTTGTTTTGATTGCACCTACCAACATGCATACATTATTATATTACAGTTAATATGTACCTAGGGCAAATTTTTGTTCCAATGCTCCCCATTCCCAATTACTTTTACATTGAAGTGATTGAAATCCAAGTGAAGTTTAAATGGCATCATAAAAGTAAAACCTCCGGAATGGATGATATTCATTATGTGGTTGGTTGGGGTCACTATCAGCATAATTACTATATTAAACTTTGAATCTTCAGATGTCCTGGTTCAAGCAAAAACTAAACACAAATAATAATCTTCTCACACATTCTCCTGCAAGTATCTCTGTCACTCCTTTAAAATATGCCCCTTCTTTGAACAAGCTCTTAAATATTGCATCTGAATCAGTTTCCATCTGATTACACTCTTTGAGGATGTTCATCTATGTGTTCAATAAATAAAACAACGAGATTGGGGACACTTCTATTCATCCTCTCAAAGGAATTGGGGGGGGGGAGGGTTAGAAATAGTCAGTGAGGTAAACAAACATAATAGTTGAGTGGCAAATGACAATAGTGCTACCTTCCCAATATTTAACTGAAGGAAATAATGGGTTATCGGGGCTGTATGTTATGACAGACAGCCTGACACCTTGCATGTCATTTTAATATTACACTTATCCCATCCCCCTGGATATTCCGGATTAATAAATTAAGGTTTTGTCAACTAATTACAAATCAGGGTAATTACAAATCAATAACATTAGCCAACTCCGAAACATGAAGCGCTGAGCATTGGGATCCAGACATCACGGACAACTGGCATCAGTTCCCCGCTCACATCTGGCAGTGTTCTCCGTCTGAACCAGGGGCCGCGGAGCGTTTTTGAAAGTGGGAAGGCTGAGCGATCACTGATCACTGGCCTTGGGGGTACCCGGTGAGGGAATGGAGCAACCGAGTGGGAAGAGGGTGTGGAAGGTGGTTGTCCATCTTTTTGAAATTTGATGTATTAAAATCATGTTTTAGTGCATTGTAGAAGTATGATTTCAATTTTTTGTATGAAGTATTTTTAAGAGGTAACTTTTTAAGGGATAACTTTTTCAACACAAAGGGTGTGATGGATGGATGGAACAAGCTGCCAGAGGAGGTAGTTGAGTCAGGGACCATCCCAACATTTAAGAAACAGTTAGACTGATACATGGATAGGACAGGTTTGGACGGATATGGACCAAAAGCAGGTAGCTGGGACACGTTGGTGGGTGTGGGCAAGTTGGGCCTAAGGGCCTGTTTTCACACTGTATCACTCTATGACTACATTATACCTCCACCATGCTTCAAAATCAAGTGATCGAGTTTTATTGCCATATACTCAATCATAGAAACATAGAAAATAGGTGCAGGAATAGGCCGTTCGGCCCTTCGAGCCAGCACTGCCATTCAATATGATCATGGCTGTTCATCTAAAATCAGTACCTCTTTCCTGTTTTTTTCCCCATATCCCTTGATTTCGTTAGCCCCAAGAACTAAATGTAACTCTCTCTGAAAACATCCAGTGAATTGGCCTGCACTGCCTTCTGTGGCAGAGAATTCCACAGATTCACAACTTTCTGCGTGAAGAAAGTTTGTCCTCATCTCAGTCCTAACTGACCTACCCTTTATTCTTAAACTGTGACCCCTGGTTCTGAACTCCCCCAACATCGGGAACATTTTTCCTGCAGTTACAGTAAGTGAAAATCTAGCAGGCAAGCAGGATGCTTCTCCAACCACTCCCATTTGAAGTCCACTATCTTCCACAGTTTCTACCCAGTGCTTGGTACTTACTTCCAGCAGCCACTGGTTGTCCTCCAGGATGCAACGAGCCGCAGCCTGATCCATGCCGGTCACCTGGGTGAATTTTGGCACAGACTCTCACGGCAGCGGCGCAACACTTCCGACGCCTCCAACGGCCCGGGACTCTTGCACTGAGGCTGCTCCATGGCCGGAGCTGCAGTGAGCGACTCGCCAGCCGGCAAACACTCGCCAGCCCTGCTCCCATCCGCATCTGTCCCTGCCGCTGCTTCTGCTTCCAACACCCGTGGCCCATGTAGTTGATATGAGTTTTTAAATTTTCGTTGATCACAGAATTTCTCACGACAGAGCGTGAGAAATTTTGTGATCAGGTGAGAATTTGGCGAAA
>JAXLNO010004327.1:0-62862 GCA_038087875.1 Malacoraja senta
AACTGACAGAATACTTTGATGAGGTAATGGATTCAAGTTGACTCTAGTCAGCTTTATTGTCCTGGCTACAAGTACAGTGAGGTGCAATGTGAATCCTGCTCACTGCAGGATTGATGAGAGTAGTGCAGCGGATGTGGTGAACATGGACTTGCTGGAGGGTCTTTGGTGAGTTGCCAACACAAAGTAACATTTGTGCGCAGTAAAGTTAGCACTTGGCATAAAGGGATGTTGACAGCCTGAGTATGAAGCCGGCCAAGACCATTGAGAAATATCAAATGGAGACCATAGACAGGTGATGTTTCAGGTCGGGACCCTTCTTCACACTGATTGTAAGGAGGTGCGGGGGTGGGGGGAGAAGCTGGAAGAGAGGAGAGGCAGGACAAAGCCTTGCAGGTAATCGGTGGATACAGGTGAGGGTTGTTTTGATAGGCAGTTGTTTGGACAAAGGCCAGAGATCAAAAGACAGAAGGTGTGAGACAAAAGGATAAAATTGTGAATCGTGAAGCTAGGAAGGAGTGAAGATGGAAGTGAAGAGCGGATAGATTGGAACAAGACCTGGTGGGGCCCAGGAGGGGAGGTGGGGGGGGGGGGGGGTATACTATTGGGTGTAAGCAACCCAAGCAGAATATGAAGTGCTGTTCTTCCTGAACGTGAACCTTCTTCATACTTTCCCTCATGATCTTATACACCCATAAGATCACCTCTAGATTTCCTACGCTCCAATCTAGCCTGTCAAACGTCTCCCGACAGCTTAGGCCCTCGAGCCCTGGCAACATAACTCCTTTTCCTGCTTAATAACATCTTTCCAATAGCAGGATGACTGGAACTGAACACAATATTCCAAGTATGGCCTCACCACCATTTTGTACAACTGTAACATTACGTCGCAATTTCTCTACTCATCCCTGACTGCCAAAGGCCAGCGTGCCAAAAGACTGCAATGCCTGTCCTGTCCTGCCAGATGTGTTTTACTCGCATACCTCTGAGTCGGTATGTGTAATACTTGTAAGTGTTGGGACACGTCGTGAGAACACAGCATTGAGAGCCTGGGCTTTGTAAACAGGAGGGTGAGAGCAGAGGCAACGAGGTGGAAATCACTGGTTAGTTCACAGTCTCGTGTCCACCCCTCACCTCCTGGAGCTGAAGCTCCCAGGGAGGCGGCAGAGATTTACTCGAATGTTCCAGGATTGAGGGAGGTCAGCCGAGGGTTAGACTGGAGAAGATGTGCCGTATACCACGCGGAGTAAGAAAGATGAGTGGACAATCAGATCATGACAGGTCAGGTGGGATAGGTAGAGGGCAGCTGTCACTGTTACTTATTCATTATGATACAGACAGAGGCTAATCGGCCCATCCGGGAATGCTGACTCACAGGGATGTAATCCTGTTGGCCTCATTCCCCCTCCTCGTTTTCCCTGTAACCCTGCAACTCTGTAGAATGGGAGATATTTCCTCAGTACATGAGAGACTGATAGCAACAAGGAAGGAGATGATGTGCCCCACCTTTCCCAGGAAGACGTGCCTGGAGGGTTAAACGGTTAATGCAAGATTTATCCTGCATCTGTTTGTTTAATTTCCTGCTATATCATCTGCAAGGCAGGTTAGAACAGAACAGTTCTCAGCGCTGGTGGTAAACAGCGAGACTGTGAGTGGCAGTCCCAGCTTACGTGGCAGTCCTGGGGGTGACTCATGTGCCACAGAGAGAGAGTCTGGCCCTGAGACAATAATCACCACTGGACCCTGCTTCGCTAATAACTTGTGTATGATCCCCCTCCCTGAACCACCATCACAGTCTGTGTACAGCCTCTGTGTGCGGCATCTCCCACAAGATGAGTGTTTCCAGCCGGTGTCTCCGAGCACCCCTGCACGCGGTGAATGCTCTGGCCTTCGGTCTGATTTAGTTTATTATCGCATGTACCTAGGTTCAGAGAAAAGCTTTTTCGTAGCGTGCTTTCCAGGCAGCGGAAAGACGGCACTGGATTACAATCAGCCGTCCACAGTTAGAGTAAAGGGAGTATTGTTTCGTGCAAAATAAACTCCAGTGAAGTCCGATTAAAGATAGTTCGAGGCTCTCCGATGAGGTAGATGGTGGGTCAGGACCACCCTCTAGTTGGTGATTGCATGGCTCAGCTGCCTGAAGAAACCGGAAAGAAACTGTCCTGAATCTGGAGGTGTGCGTTTTCACACTTCTGTATCTTTTGCCTGATGGGGGAGGGAAGAAGAGGGAGTGTGTGGGGTGAGACTGATCCTTGATGGTGGCATGTCTTTTAAAAGTCGTAATTGTACCCACTTCTATAGCTCCTTCTGGTAGCTCATCCCAGATACAGCCTGCCCTCTGAGTGAAAATGTTGCGCCTGAGGTCTCTTAAATCTCTCCCATCTCACCTTAAGGCTGTGCCCTCTAGTTTTAGAATTGTCTACGCTGGGACAGAGACAGTGAGTGTGTTGGAGTTCTGCAGTTCCATGGTTTACTTACATATGTTGAAAAAATGGAGCGACAGGGCTTGTATTCACTGGAATTTAGAAGGATGAGAGGGGATCTTATAGACACACATAAAATTATTAAGGGATTGGGCACGCTAGATACAAGAAACATGTTCCCGGTGTTGGGGGAGTCCAGAACCAGGGGCCACAGTTTAAGAAATGAATAGGCCATTTAGAACTGAGATGAGGAAAAACTTTTTCACACAAAGAGTTGTGAATTTGTGGAATTTTCTGCCTCAGATGGCAGTGGAGGCCGATTCACTGGATGCATTCAAAAGAGAGTTAGATAGAGCTCTTAGGGATAGCGGAATCAAGGGGTATGGGGAGAAGGCAGGAACGGGGTACTACTGATTGTGGATGATCAGCCATGATCACATTGAATGGCGGTGCTTGCTCGAAGGGCCAAATGGCCTACTCCTGCACCTATTGTCTATGTAGCGATGTAAATCGAAAGTAGACACAAAATGCTGGAGTAACTCAGCGGGACAGGCAGCATCTCTGGGTGATATTTCGGTTCGAGACTCTTCTTCAGACTGATGTCCGGGAAGAGGGCTGGACAGAGATAGAATGTAGTCAGAGATAGTAAGACTGGTCGGAGAACTGGGAAGGGGAGGGGATGGAGAGAGAGGGAAAGCAAGGGCTATTTGAAATTAGAGAAGTCAATGTTCATACCGCTGGGGTGTAAGCTACCCAAGCGAAATATGAGGTGCTGTTCCTCCAATTTGCATTGGGCCTCACTCTGACAATGGAGGAAGCCCAGGATAGAAAGGTCAGATTGGGAATGGGAGGGGAAGTTAAAACGCTGAGCAACCGGGAGATCAGGTAAGTTAAGGCGGACTGAGCGGAGGTGGTCAGCGAAACGATTGCTGAGCCTGCGCTTGTTTTTACCGATGTAGAGAAGTTGCAACCTGGAACAGCGGATACAGTAGATGAGGTTGGAGGAGGTGCAAGTGAACCTCTGCCTCACCTGAAAAGATTGTCGGGGTCCTTGGATGGAGTCGAGAGGGGAAGTAATGGGACAGGTGTTGCATCTCCTGCGTTTGCAGATGAAAGTACCTGGGGAGGGGGTGGCCAGTAGTGGGATCCCGTTGGAGGTGGCAAAGTGTTGGAGGATTATATGCTGTATGCGACGGCTGATGGGGTGGAAGGTGAAGACCAGAGGACTCTGTCCTTGTTACGAATGGGAGGAGGGGAAGCAAGAGTGGAGCTGCGGGATATCGAGGAGACCCTAGTGAGAGCCTCATCTATAATGGAAGAGGGGAACCCCCATTTCCTAAAGAATTGGGACATCTCCGATGATCTTGTATGGAAAACCTCATCCTGGGTGCAGATACGACGTAGACGGAATTGGTAGTAGTGGATAGAGTCTTTACAGGAAGCAGGGTGGGAAGAAGTGTAGTCAAGATAGCTATGGGAGTCAGTAGGTTTGTAGTAGATGTTGGTCAATAGTCTGTCTCCTGTGATAGAGACGGTGAGATCCAGAAACGGTAGGGAGATGTCGGAGATGGTCCAAGTGAATTTGACTGCAGGATGGAAATTAGTGGTGAGGTTGATGAGGGCAGTGAGTTCTGCATGGGTGCAGGAGGCAGCACGGGTGCAGTCGTCAATGTAGCAGAGGTAGTGTTCGGGGATAGGGCAGTGTACGTGTGGGGCAGTGATTGCTCAACGTACGCGACAAAGAGGCAGGCATAGCTGGGGTCCATGCGACTGCCCACAGTTACGCCTTGGATTTGGAGGAAATAGGAAGTGTTGAAGGAGAAGTTGTTGAGGGTAAGGACCAGCTCTGCCAGGCGGAGGAGAGTATTAGTAGACATTATGACTTTGTTCAGGACAGGTAGGGAATTGGCAAGTGTGTTCCTCATAGTGTGTGACTTAAACCGCGGTTTGTGCAGTCATATGTTTAGTTTATTATTTTCACGTGTACCATGGTACAGTGAAATGCTTTTTTGGTGAAATGATCCTATTAGCCTCAGCAAAGTTGGTCGGTGAAAGCTGAGGACCAGCAGGCAGTTCTTTGCTGGTGTCCAAGGCAAGAATTGTCCCTCCACCAACACCGGGAGTTATCAGCAGTGTATTTATTCACTGGGTGTTTGTGGGGCTTTCTAAATAGACCCTGGTCGCCACGCTGAATATTTCAGTACTACAAAGGAGAGTTTGGGATTGGCTGTAGTGGGTTCAGAATTCCTAAATCTGCGAAGGACATGTACCAATTGAAAGTTTGCAGAATCTGGAGTAATGTAGAGCCTCCCTGTAAAGGCTGACCTCTGTCCCCCCTCAGGTAACCTACAGGCCACACGAGCACTAATGATCATCAGCATCTTGCTGGGAGGCCTGGCGCTGTTGATTGCTGTCACGGGAATGAAGTGCACGACCTGCTTAGCAGACGATGAGGTGAAGAAGGCGAAGGTTGCAGGCGCCGGTGGAGTGTTCTTCATCATCTCAGGTACTTCATTAACGTCCATATATTTAACATCCATTGGCCATTATTTGTCACCTCCTCAAAATGCTCTGACGTTAGTAAGACCTGACCTCCCTTCACATATCCTTTTCTGGACATGTAAATCCTATGCAGTAGGATCTTCTCCAATAATTCCCATACCACTGATGACAGGCTCTTGGTTTGTCTCACATGCTCTTCTTAATACGAGGAACAAGGCTGGCCACTCTCCAGTCCACGGAGACCTCGCCTAAGACTAGAGAAGATACTATGATATTCGTAAAGGCCCCAGCAATGTTTTCTCACCTCCGTCAATAACCTGTGACAGATCTTGTCAGGCCCTGGGGACATCCCACCTTAATGTTCTTCAAGAGCCCCAACACCACCTTGCTCTAGAATATCAGCCTACCCTGATCTCATGACCCTCCGAGTTATAGGTTAGGGAAAGAGGCCCTTCAGCCCAACCTATCAATTCTGACCAAGGTAGGCACAGGGATATGGAGGGATATGGAATGTGAAGGTTGGGGAGAATAGTAAACGTGGCCTCATGTTCAGCACGAACGTTGTGGGCTGAAGGGCCAGTTCCTGTGCTGTTCTATGTTCTGTGAAGCTCATTCTAAATTATGTCTTTGAGTCATGGACTAGGGAGTTGACGAAGTTGACAGGTTTCCTGTACAGTATAGAAACAGCCCCTTCAGCCCAACCCATCCATGGCGACCAATGTGCCCCATCTAAGCTAACTCCAGTTAATCGTGTATGGCTCATATCCTTCCATACCTTTCCTATCCATGTAAGTGTCCAAGTGTCATTTAAATGTTGTTTTAGAACCTGCCTCAACTACCTCTTCTAGCAACTCATGCCATATACCCAGCATCCCCTGTCTGAAAAGGTTGCCCCTCAAATTCCTATTAAATCTTACCTTAAACCTGCATCCTCTGGTTCTTGATTCCCCTACTCTGGGTGAATTCAGATTGAATTGGCCAGATTCGTGTTGCGGGGGTGGGGAGTGGGTGACAGGTGGATTGAAGGTGGGGGAGTGTGTGGGGGAAGGTGGGGGAGAGTGTGGGGGGAGGTGGGGGAGTGTGTGGTGGGAGGTGGGGGAGTGTGTGGGAGGAGGTGGGGGAGTGAGGGATGGGCAAGGAGGGGGAGGTCAGGCTTGGATTGAGTTTGGGGAGGTGAGGGGTGGGGAAGTGGGTGAGAGGGGGATTCTGGGTTCGATTGAGGTGGTGGGGGTGGTGAACTAACGGGGGGGGGGGGGGGTTGGAGGTAAGCGCACTACCTGAGGATAATTGGGTAAGTTGGTATTTGGTGTAATCACTGCGTTTAATGCTGGGGATGTTGAACCAATGTTGGGCTGGGGAGAGGTCATCACACTTTGCTCACTCTCTAACATGTCCAAGGTGCTGACCACAAATACTGACCCATCCTCTCTCCCAGGGCTCATGGCACTGATCGCCACCGCTTGGTTTGGACACAACATCGTGCGGGAGTTCTATGACCCCTTCACTCCAGTCAACACTCGGTAAGCCATGGGAATGAAGCCCGAATTGACCCGATCCGAACCACCTTGCCCGGGGTTTGAACGAGGCCGCAGGGAAGTGGGTCAGAGGGGGTGAGGAAAGGATGGATGTCAAAGGAAAACATCAATGGGCTGATCAGTGGGCAAGGCAGTGGGCAGAGTCCAGGGCTGGGCTACATTTCTATAGACTTTACTTCAGACTTTAGAGATACAGCACAGAAACAGGCCCTTCAGCCCACGAGTCCGTGCCGACCAGCAATTACCCCAAACACTAACATTATCCTACACACTAAGGACAATTTATAAATTTACCAAAGCAAATTATCCTACAAACCTGTATGTCTTTGGAATGTTTGAGGAAACCAGAGCACCTGGAGAAAACCAACATGGTCACAGGGAGAACCTACAAACTCCGTACAGAAATCACCCATACTCAGGATCAAACCCGGGTCTCTGGTGCTGTAAGACAGCGACTGTACCACTGCGCCACTGTGCCATCCCCTTTAATGCCGGGAGTCTGACAGATGAGGCAGAGGAACTGAAGGCGTTGATGAATGCATGGGAGCACGTTCCTGTCTCATCACCCAGACTGTGGCTGGGAGGCACAACCTGAGGGAGAGGCGGACTTGAGTCTCACAACGAGTCTGTAGGCGAGGGTTGACACAAGGCATAGACGGATACTGGTGGGAAAATGAAATGCTGCAATGGGTATTGATGGCTAGCATGGAGGTGGCGGGCTGAATGACCCGTTTCTGCACAGCCTATAATTCCAAGGGGGAACTCCCATCACATGAAGAGGCTTCAGCAGCTCCCATAAAGAAAGCTGTGGGTGCCACACAGTAGTGCAGCAGGTAGAGCCACTAGCTCACAATGCCGAGACCCCGATTTGATCCTTACCTCAGGTGCTGTCTGTGCAGAGTTTGTACATTCTCCCTTTGACCGTGTAGGTTTTCTCCGGGTGCTCCGGTTTCCTCCCACATCCCAAAGACCTGCAGTTTGTTGGTTAATTGGCCCCTAATATGTAGTGTGAATGGGTGATTGCTGGTCGGCGTGGACTTGGAGGGCTAAAGGGCCGGTTTTCATACTGGATCTCAAAACTAAACGAAACCTGTTCCTTAATCTTGGGTCTTTGTCCAACCATCCGCTATCAAATAACCTTCCTCATCTGCATCAACCTACACTTGCCAGGCTTGGTCCTGCTTCTCCTCTCTTCCAGCTTTCATTCCCTGCCTCTCCCCCAAGCCCCCCCCCTCATTCCCCACAATCACTGAAGAAGGGTCCCAACCCAAAAATCACCTATCCATGTTCTAAGGGGGTGCTGCTTGACCTGCAGAGTTACTCCAGCACTTTGTGTCCTTCAGTAAACCAGTATCTGTAATTCCTTGTTTCTATCCTCATGACTTGCTCATTTAGTAATTGTGCTGCAGATCAGCAGGTCCTGGCCATTCACTGGCTTGTGGTCCCGACTAATTTGTCTTGCATCCCTCTTTTATATTAACACTAAATTCATTCAATCCTCCTTTTCATTGATATTTGTTTTGATTATATTTTACTTCATTATTGTCATGTGTACTGAGGTGCAATGAAAAGCTTTTTTTGTTGTGTGCTCTCCAGTGAAAGAAAAGATCATTGACATTATTAGCAGGGTATAAGCATAACCTTTAAGAGACATTTAGACAGGTACATGGATAGGAGAGGTTTAGTAGGATGTGGGCCAAGCACGGGCAGGTGGGACTTGTGTAGATGGGGCATGTTGGTCGGCACGGGCAGATTGGAACAAAGGGCCTGTTTCCACACTGTATGACTCTATGACTATACATGATTACAATCAAGCCGTCCACAGTGTACAAGGTTCATCCCAATTCTGGGAAGTGTTGGCCTTTTGTGCAGAGTCCTCACAGGCTCCAACCTGCCTCACTCTCCTCTGCACCCTCTCCCCTGTCTTCACCTCTGCCCGGCAAAGTTCTTGGGTAATGATGAGGGAGGGGATGGTTGTGACACTCGCTGCAAGGCTAGTTTACTCATGGCATTGACATTTAAAATCTCAACTTGAGAAAAGTTGTCTGAGGTTGGTGAATCATCAGGAGCTGCTCCGGGGGCTGTCAGTCTGGAATTCTCTCCCACAGAGTTCGTGTAAAGTAATTCATGTAGTCAACAACACAACAACAATCAGTTTTATTCGTCACATTGCACATAAAGTGCAAGTGAAATGAATTTGCCAGCAGCGGTACAATGAAAAAGAACACACAAAAACACACTAACAATTTTTACACAAACATCCACCACAGCATTCATCACTGTGGTGGAAGGCACAAAAATTGGCCAGTCATAGAGTCATACACCGTGAAAGCAGGCCCTTCGGCCCAACCTGCCTATGCCGATCAACATGTCCCATCTACACTAGTCCTACATCCCTCTAAACCTGTCCTATTGGTGTACCCGTCTAAATGTTTCTTAAACGTTGTGATGGTAGCTGCCTCAACTACGTCCTTGGAAGTTTGTTCCATACACCATTCCCCCTTCTGTGTAATGAAAGTTGCCCCTCAGGTTCTTAATAAATCTTTCCCCTCTCACCTTAAACCTATGTTCCCCGGTTCTTGATTCCCCCACTGTGAATTAAAGACTCTGTGCATCTCCCCTATCAATAGCCCTCATGATCCCATACACTCCATAAGATCACCCCTCATCCTCCGGCGCTCCAAAGAATAAAGTCCTAACCTGCTCAACCTCTCCCTGCAGCTCAGTCTCTCGAGTCCTGGCAACATCTTCACCACATCCTGTTTTTTATGTAAACCAGCATCTGCAGTTCCTTGTTTCTATCCCCATGGCTTCTTTGCTCAGTAATTGGGCTGCAGATCATCAGGACCTGGCCAGTGATTGGATTGTCACCCCTACTCATTTGTCTCGCTTCCTTTTTTAAATATTAACACTAAATCCCTTTAATTCCTCATTTTCTTTAACATTTGGTTTCATCCCCGTTCTGAGAAGTGTTGGCGTTCTGTGCAGACAAAGTCATCACAGCGTCCACCCTGCTCACTCTCCCCTGCACCCTTTCCACTGTCTTCACCTCTGCCCTGCAACATATTTCTTGGGTAATGGCAAGGGAGGAGATGGTTACATTTTTGGGCCCCATATCTAAGGAAGGATGTGCTGGCTGTGGAGAAGTTCCAGAGGAGGTTTATGAGAATGATCCCTGGAATTATTAAGTTAACATATGATGAGCATTTGACAGCACTGGGCCTGTACTCACTAGGGTTTAGAAGGATGAGGGGGAGACCTCATTGAAACTTACCGAATAGTGGAAGGCCTGGACAGAGTAGATATGGAGAGGATGTTTCCACTAGTGGGAGAGTCTAGGACCCGAGGCCATAGCCTCGGAATAAAAGGACGTACTGTACCTTTAGAAAGGATATCTAAAATAAACTTCGGCTTGTACTCGCTGGAATTTAGAAGATTGAGGGGGGATCTTATAGAAACTTACAAAATTCTTAAGGGGTTGGACAGGCTAGATGCAGAAAGATTGTTCCCGATGTTGGGGAAGTCCAGAACAAGGGGTCACAGTTTAAGGATAAAGGGGAAATCTTTTAGGACTGAGATGAGAAAAACAATTTTTACACAGAGAGTGGTGAATCTCTGGAATTCTCTGCCACAGAATGTAGTTGAGGCCAGTTCATTGGCTATATTTAAGAGGGAGTTAGATGTAGCCCTTGTGGCTAAAGGGATCAGGGGGTATGGAGAGAAAGCAGGTACAGGATACTGAGTTGGATGATCAGTCATGATCATATTGAATGGCGGTGCAGGCTCGAAGGGCCGAATGGCCTACTCCTGCACCTATTTTCTATGTTTCTATGTTTCTATATGAGGAGGAATTTCTTTAGTCAGAGGATGATGAATCTGGGAAATTCATTGCCACAAGCATCTGTGAAAGCCAGGTCAATGGATATTTTTAAGGCAGAAGTTGATAGATTCTTGATTAGTAAGGGTGTCGGGGTTATGGGGAGAAGGCAGGAGAATGGAGTAGAATGGGAAAGATAGATCAGCCATGTAGACTCCCAGCATAGACTCGATGGGCCGAATGGCCTAATTCTGCTAATGCAACATGAATATGACCTTGGCATCATATTGGCACATTGACAGTTGAAAGGGCAGGAGTTGAGAAAAGTTGTCCTACTTTGTACTGCACCTCTTCTCTTCAAACTTTATTTCCCACCTCCCCTGCCTCACCTATCCATGTTCTCCAGAGATGCTGCCCGACCACTGAGTTACTCCAGCACTTTATGTCTCCCTTTAGCCCATCATGTCCGTGCCAACCAAGGTGCCTAACCGAGCTAATCCCACTTGCCTGCTTCTGACACGTATCCTTCCTGGCCCTTCCTATCCATTTAAGTGTCTACTCGCACTGCCCCCTTGGGCATTGCGTGCCAAACTCAACCACCCTCTGGAGGAATTTCTTACCCTTAAACGTAGTTTTAGAGGGTTATGCAATGGGGACAGGCTTCTACCCTATCCTAGTCACTTATAATTGTGTATGTCTCTATCAAGTCCCATCCCCGTTCCAAGGTAAACAAGTGCAGTCTCTCCAGTATCCTCATAATGAAACTCCACCCCAACCAACATCCTGGTGAATCTCCTCTGCATCCTCTCCAATCCAACCATGCCCTCCTCTCCCATGGCGGTCAGCCCTATTTTCAGTACTCAAGTTGTGAGCTGTCAATGTTTTCTAACCTCCCCCATTGTACTCTACGCCCTGCCTCGCCCTTGGGCTTATTCTCCTTGCTCCCACTGTCCAGGGAACACAATGATCCTGAACTCCCATTACTGTCTTGAATGAGTCCCATTTTTCAAATGTTGACCTACCCAACAGTAGCCACCCACTTCTGCCAGCCTGTGGCATCATATGGTGATTAGCCTTCCCCCAGTTCAGTTTCTGAATATCTGGCCCATCCAATCTCCATGAAATTTAGAGTTAGTCATAATCTCCCGGTCATGTCATAAGTGATAGGAGCAAAATTAGGCCATTCAGCCCATTTAGTCTACTACGCCATTCAATCATGGCTGATCTATCTCTCCCTCGTAACTCCATTCTCCTGCCTTCTCCCCATAACCCCTGACACCCATACTAATTAAGAATCTATCTATCTCTGCTTTAAACAGTGTTAATGTTTTTTGTGAGGTTTTCAGTGGAGCTGGTGTTGGGGACAGATGAGCTGTCAGAGGAGGTAGTTAAGGCAGGTACAATAACAACATTTAAAAGATACTTGGATAGGTTTATTTTAGTTTATTATTGTCACATGTACCAAGGGACAGTGAAAAGTTTTTGTTGCATACTATCCAGTCAAAGAAGACTGTACATGATTACAATCAAACCGTCCACAGTGTACAGATAAAGAATACAACATTAAGTGCAAGATAAAGCCCGATTAAAATAGTTCAAAGGTCTCCATTGAGGTAGATGGGAGGTCAGGACCGCACTCTAGCTGGTGAGAGGACAGTTCAGTGCTTGACCACAACTGGGAAGAAACTATCCCGAAATCTGGAGGTGTGCGTTTTCAAACTTCTGTATCTCTTGCCTGATGGGAGAGGGGAGAAGAAGGTGTCTGGGGTGTCACAGAAATGTTTAGAAGAATATGAGCCAAGGGCGGGAAAATGGGACTAACTTAGATGGGGCAAGTTGATCGGCATGGACATGTTGGACCGAAGGGTAGTGTTTCTGAGGAGAGTGTTGTTCAGTAAATGGTGCTCTGGGGAGTTTCCGGAAGCTTCTCCGCTGCGCTGGGAAGGGGTGGGGCCCGCAGTGTGATCAGATGTTTTCGGAATGTGCGCAGTGTGTTCAGACATGCCAGGTGTGGGTTAGAGGATGCAGGCAGTTGTGCAGAGCTCTGGAGTGGAGACTGGGAGGGTGGTTCTCACTGGGTTTGCAGACAGATCACATGGAGCAGTCACTGCAAGACACAACAGGAATGTTCTTTGAAACGTTTAGGTTTGAACACGGGTGGACGAGAGATTGCCTCGCTACACTCACACACACACACACTCACACACACACACACACACACACACACTCACACACACACACACACACACACACTCACACACACTCACACACACACACACACACACATACAGACACACACACGTGCGTGGATTCTGCCCCCAGAGTGGGCACTGGTGATCAGTGGTGGGGGTCTGTGTAGTGCAGGTGACAGACTGACATGCCCACCCATCACAGACTGACATACCCACCACCAAGAGAGGGGAGAAGAGGGAGTGACCGGGGTGAGACTGGTCCTTGGTTATGCTGGTGGCCTTGCTGAGCCAGAGTGAAGTGTAGATGGAGTCATTGGAAGAGAAGTCTGAGGACACTACAATCCCTCGGATCTGAGAAACAGTGCCCCTCTGGTAAATTGTGCACTTGCTCCTTTCCTTCCCCTGGATTCTGCCAGTGGGTTGTAGTGATCTGTTCACTTCTGAACGAGGCTGTTTCCCTGGTTATAGGGGGAGACCCTCTGGTTTTCACCAAAGCTTTGAGATGCTTCTCGCAGTTGTAGGTGGGATGGGTTAGTAACTCAAGGGGACCAATTCTCTCGAACATTAATTGGAGAGGTTGGACAAACTTGGATTGTTTTCTTTAGAACATCAGATGTTGAGGGGGACCTCACATGGAAGCATAGAACATTATGAGAGGCATAGGCAGGGTAGACAGTCAGAACTCAGGGTGGAAATGTCAAAGACTGGAGGCGTAACTTGAAGATGAGAGGGGCAAAGTTGAAAGGTGATGTGGGTGTCTGGAACGCGCTGCCAGAGGGTCGTGGTGGAGGCAGATGCGACAGTGGTGTTTAAGAGACTTGTAGACAGGAACATGAATATGCAAGGAAAGGAGGAATATAGATTGCGTGCAGGCAGAGGAGATTAGTTTCATTTGTTATTGTGGTCAGCACGGACATTGTGGGCTGAATGGCCTGTTGCTCTACTGTTCCATGCTCTGTGAGACTCTTTCCATTGCAGGTTTGAGTTTGGCAAGGCTCTCTTCATTGGCTGGGCAGCGGCAGCTCTCTCCATGCTCGGAGGAGCCTTCCTCGCCTGTTCTTGCGCCAAAGGAGGGTCGTCGGACCGCCCCTACCCACGCTCCAATCCGTCCGCCGCTAAGAACTACGTGGTAACCTGTCCCGGAGTGGAGCCGCTCACCATGGAGTGAAGGCGAGCGGCCGGGCACAGAGCGGGGCTGGGCATCGCCCTTAATGCCGCTCCCTGCCTGAGACAGGGCGGGCACGGGGGGCATCATCTGTGAGGGCATCGCTGTGGAATTGGACACTGGACAACCTTCACCACTGCACATAGCCACCCTCCCAACAGCAAGCAGGAGAGATGTGACCCAGTCTGCTCCCTGCCCTGTCCTTATCCAATCTCACTCGCGATACCTTCATTATACATATAGTATTGTCGTTTTCATTTCAAGTATTCGTAAGTAATTGTTAGTTTCTTTATTTAGCGCAGGTTTTAATGCTTTGCTGCAACATGTAAGACGTAGACCTCCTCCCTCGGGAGGTCTGTGTGGTCAGCGCCTGGTCTAATGTCACTGGCTGGTGGGTTCCTGTCTGTTTTATCGCTGCGGTGATCCGGGCAGAGTGAACCCCGAGACCGCCCTCCACCCTGACCGGGATTGAGTGGCCTCGTCGTTTTCCAGACCAAGCTTTTTGCTTTAGTATCTCAACAAATGGCTGTGGAACATCAGAGCGATGGATGGACACAAAGTGCCGGAGTAACTCAGCGGGTCAGGCAGCATCTCTGGCAAACACAGATAGGCAACGTTTCGGATCGGACTGATCAGTCTGAAGAAAGATCCCCAAACGTCCCCTATCCATGTTCTCCAGGGACGCTGTTGACCAATGAGTTACTCCAGCACTTTGTGTAAACCAGCATCTGCAGCGATTTGTTTCTACTCCTCGAGGGGTGGGGGTCATTTGGGTTGTTTACACTGGGTGAGAGGACCATGGGGCTCCTCCCAACACATAGGGACCTGTTCTGCTGCCACACTGACACACGTGTATCCCGTGTCCGCTGAGGCCAGGTCAGAGGACATTAGTGGCACTGAAACAACCTGGGACAGACAGCCAGCGGGAGGATCCGTGTGCTGGCGGTTCACACACGAACAATCGAGTCACAGTCACTTAATGATCGGTCAATGCGGCTGGTTCAACACTCAGTGTACGTTACAGTCACATCTGGTCCAAAAGATTCTCCCTGAATTCTTTCTGTTACTTCAAAAGTGTTTAGAATCCATCAACTTTTTCAACAAAGTAACAAACTAAACAAATGCTGGGAAATGCTTTCTGCCGCTGCGACGTATCCCTGCGGTAAGATGTCGCCACCCTGCCGGTGTGCCCGCTCACTCAGCCGCCAGCTGTGGGTGCAGACACTTCCAGCTTCTCCCCTGCCTCAGACATCTCATGGTTCTCTGTAAATCCCCCCATCTGTCGATGCTGCCAGGCCGTTGGCTTTTTATATTTTGCTTGTTCAATGAATTTTACAATAAATAAGTCCCCATTTATACCACAGCTCGTGTCTGACTCTTGTTGAATACGTTTTCAGAATACATAAGACGTAGCAGTCAAATTAGCCCATTCGGCCCATCGAGTTTACCATTCAATCATGGCTGATTTATTTTTTCCTCCCAACCCCATTCTCCTGCCTTCTCCCCATGTCCTTTTATTCTGAGGCTGTGTTCTGGTTCTAGACTTTCCAACTAGTGGAAATATCCTCTCCACATTCACTCTACCCAGGCCTTTCACCATTTGGTAAGTTTCAATGAGGTACCCCCTCATCCTTCTAAACTCTAAATGCTCATCGTTGGTTAACCCAATCATCCGTGGCCGTTACTGTTCCCCATCTCTCTCACAGTTACCCCCCGCCCCCCACATCCCCCCCACAAAGTGACCGCACCGGTAACACACAAAGGGTCAGTCAGCATCCGTGGAGGGAGACAGTGGCAAGGACGATGACCTTTTATCAGCTGAACAGACTTTGAAACAATATCTCTGTTCCTCTCTCCCTCCAGCCTCTGCCTGGCCTGTTGTGTGTGTCCATCACTTTCTGTTTGTTTCAGATTTCCAGCACCTACAGTATTTTGCTTCAATTCCTGATCTTGAAAGAGGCTGAACTGGTGGTTTCAGATGAGAGAAAGTCAAGTGGAATTTATTGTCATGTGCACAAATGTGGTGAGATACAGGTATAATGAAAGCCTTGCAACAGCCGCATAGACCCAGACAACACACATAAACATGGAACAAACTTCACAACACTAAAAAAAACAGTTCAAACCTTAATTACACACAGAATTTTGCAAAACAGTAAAAAGAAATATGATTGTGCAAAAATAAAGACATCACTGCAAAACAATTAGGAAGATAACAAGACCACAGTAGTACAAGAGGTGGCTCTGTTGCTGAGGTAGGAATATGGTTGAGCATCAAGAAGCTGATGGTTGTATGAAAGTAGGACCATCTTCAAAGGAAGTAGAGGCATTGATGTGCAAATTTGTGACTACGTCAATGTGCTGCGCCCAGGACAGATCTTAGAGATATGTACGCCCAGGATCTTGAAGTATTTGACTCTCTCCACTGCCGTCCCGCCTATAAAGACAGGTTCATGGATTAGTAGCCTTCTCTTCTTAAAGCTAGCGCTGAGAACAAGATTGTTGTTCTGGCACCAAGCAGTCAGATTACCGATCTCCCCCCTGTACTCTGATTCATCACCCATTATTCATCCATCGACGGCGGTATCATGGACAGATTTTAAGATCTCGGATATCTGCGTAAATTCTCTGTCTCATCATACACGAGGCCCTCACTCATGTCTCCTCGGTACCTCACAGCTCCACCCTTGCTCTCCCTCTCCCTAGTCGCAACAGAGACAGAGTCCTCCTAGTCCTCACCTTTCACCCCATCAGCTGTCGCATACAACACATAATCCTCCGAAATTTCCGCCACATCCAACGGGATCCTACCACTAGCCACATTTTCCCATCTCCACCCCTTTCCACCTTCTGCAGAGACCGTAACCTCCACAACACCCTGGTTAACCCATCCCTTCCCACCCAAACCACCCCCTCCCCAGGTACCTTCCCCTACAACCGCAGAAGATGCAACACCTGTCGCTAGCCCTCCTCCCTCAACTACAATATGTCCAGGGACCCCGACAGTCCTTTCAGATTAGGCAGAGGTTCACTTGCACCTCCTCCAACCTCATCTACTGTATCCGTTGTTCAAGATTAGGTCTCTTATATATCAGCGAGACCAATAGCAGACTGGGCGATCGTTTCGCGGAACACCTTCGCTCAGCCCGCGTGAACCAACCTGATCTCCTGGACACTTTAATTCTCTTTCCCATTCCTACACAGACTTTTCTGTCTTCGATCTCCTCCATTGTCAGAGTGAGGCTAAACGCACATTGGAGGAACAGCATCTCATATTTCGCTTGGGTAGCTTACAGCCCAGTGGTATGAAATTTGATTTCTCTCACTTCAGGTAGCCCCAGCATTCCGTCTCTCTCTATCCTGCCCTCACCCAAGGCACACTAGCTTCTCATTTTCACCCTACAAACAGCTTACAATGGCCTGTTTCCTTTGTTATTGTTACTTTTTTGCATATCTTTCATTCATTGTTCATTATCTCTCCACATCACCATCTACAGTATATCTCTCGTTTCCCTTATCCCTAACCAGTCTGAAGAAGGGTCTCGACCCAAAACGTCACCCATTCCTTCTCTCCAGAGATGCTGCCTGTCCCGTTGAGTTACTCCAGCTTTTTGTGTCTAAATTCTCTGTCTTCCCTTTGTCTATGCTTTTTTATCTTATTGAAACATATAAGATTATTAAGGGTTTGGACACGCTAAAGGCAGGAAACATGTTGGGGGAGTCCAGACCGGGAGCCACAGTTTAAGAATAAGGGGTAAGCCATTTAGAACGGAGACGAGGAAACACTTTTTCACACAGAGAGTTGTGAGTCTGTGGACTTCTCTGCCTCAGAGGGCAGTGGAGGCCAGTTCTCTGGATACTTTAAAGGGAGAGCTAGATAGGGCTCTTAAAGATAGCGGAGTCAGGGGATATAGGGAGAAGGCAGGAACGGGATACTGATTGGGGATGATTAGCCATGATCACATTGAATGGCGGTGCTGGCTCGAAGGGAAGAATGGCCTACCCCTGCACATATTGTCTATTGTCTAATGTTACTATCAACGATTCAGTGAGGTTGGTCAAGTCATCTTTCCATGTTGTAAGCCGCAGACTAGTCACCATCACCTTATCACTTTGCCATAATAGGGATTATTCCCTATTATACTGGTACTGGTCAATCTGGTCCACTGTTCCCTGCTTCCTCCCCCTCCTTTACTGCTCAGTATTCGTGAGTCTGCCTTCCCTTATCCAAGTTCTCTTCCAATGTGCTAATGTGCTCCATCTGTCCTGGGGATTGACCCCTGTTCATCGCTTGCTCACTGCAGTATTTATCTCGAACAGGCTGCATCACATCTGACCACATCTGGTTTCAATATCACCTTGGCCTGATTGTATTAAACGTCACCTTTTCCTGGTTTGGTGCACTTGCTCACACCCTGCCCTCGCTCTCCTTTCCAGCTTTCTCTCCCCTACTACTACAGTCTCAAGAAGAACATCATCTGTCCATTTCTTGGTGCACTTCCTCACACCCTGCCCTCACTTTTATGGACCTGTTTATGACTTTGTTGGTAGACAAAAGTGCTGGAGAAATTCAGCGGGTGCAGCAGCATCCATGGAGTGAAGGAAATAGGCAACGTTGACTTTGTTGGGCTCCTTCCTAATCTACCACAATTCCATTTTTGCCTTCCTAATTGTTGGACTTCTGTCCGACTGACAGGTTATTACTCAAAATACAAAGTGCTGGAGGAACTCAGCGGGTCAGGCAGCATCTGTGGAGGGAAATGGACAGACGACTTTTTGAGTCGAGACCCTTCTTGTAGAGGTGTAGTAGGGGAGAGAAATTAGGAATGGAGAGGTGGGAGCGAAACAAAGCCTGGCAAGTGACAGGTGGATACAGGTGAGGGGGTGGTGGGTGATTGGCAGATGGTTGGAATTGATGACAAGGGGCTGAGTTGAGCTTATAGTTTTCTAATGAATTGATGCAAAGAACAATGAGGAATGGCTTACTGTGGATCTCCCAGCCTGAAACATTGCTTCATCTGCTCGTGCCCTTCATTAGGTCAGGGTTGTTAGGGTATGGGTAGTATGGGGGGGTTGGTTTGTTTAGTATGGGTTTAGAATTGGGGTTAGGTTTAGAGACATAAGCAACTGCAGTGCTGGAATCTTGAGCAAAACACAGCTCCAAAGACCTGGGTTCGATCCTCACCTTGGGTGCTGTCTGTGTGGAGTTTGCACGTTCTCCCTTTAACCACGCACGTTTCCTCCGGATACTCCAGTTTCTTTTCACATCCCAAAGACATGCGGGTTAATGGGCCTCTGTAAGTTGCCCCTAGTGTGTAGGGAGTGGATGCAAAGGTGGTATAACATACTGTACAACGGGTGATCGATGGTCGGCGTGGACTCAGTGGTAAGAAGGGCCTGTTTCCATGCTGTGTCTTTCAATCAATCAAACACAAGGTGTGAAGCATCTGAAGAAGGGTTCCAACCCGAATCGTCATCTGTCCGTTTCCTTCCACAGATGCGGCCTAACCCCCTGAGTTCCTCCAGCACTTTGTGTTTTGGTTTGGTTAGGGTTAGGATGAGGTTATTCTTCTTACCCTGAAAGGCAGTGTTAAAGGAAGCTTCAGGCTGAATCAACAAGGGTGCAGACATTCTCTAGGGTTATGGGCATTGGATTACACTATTACCCCCCGCCCCCCACATTCCCCCACCACTCTCCCCCCCCCCCCCCCACTCTCCTCCACCCACCACTCTCCCCCGTCCCACTCTTTTCCCTCCCCCCTTCCTGTGGACTATGGGTATCTCCCCTCATAGCTATGCAAGTGGGAGCTTCAGACACAGCTCATTAACAATGGCCGAGTGTGTCTCTGGATCAAACCACACAGAGCTGTGAGCCTGGAGTGGGCAATTGTCAACAAACATTCACCAGCAGTGGAAGCCATCTCATAATCCCCGCCCTGCTTCACCCACTGTCTCAATCAGCGGCTGGCAGCTTGCAACATGCTCACAGCAAGTCCGTAAACAGTCTCCTGATGACTCACCCTAACGTCTTCAGATCCAGCCGAGCATGTCGGGGCAGGAGGAGCAGACCAACAAAACCTCCCCAGTCTGAAGAAGGGTTCCAAACCGAAACATTGCCTTTCCATGTTCTTCAGCGTGTTGCCTGACCCACTGGTTTACTCCACCACTCTGTGTTTTTCTTCAGTATAAACCAGCATCTGCAGTTCCTTCCTACACTTCGTAAGTCTTTGCCACCTTCCTTTCCTCTGGGACCAATGTGGTTTGAAGTTGAAGATTACTGACATAAAACAAGAGTCTCCCACATAAGATTTCAAAACTCTGAATTCATGTCAGATTCTCAAATACCCAAACCCCCAGAACTGCGTGGGTTTCGCCAGGAGCTCTGGCTTCCACATTCCAAAGACATGCAGTCGCTGGATTAATCACAGCTGAAAGTTGTCCCTGGGGTGGGGGTGTGGGTGAGGGCTAGAACCTGTTGAGAGATGATGGGGAGTGGAGAGAGTATAATGGGTTTAGAGTGTAAATGGGTGGTTCATGGTCAGCATGGACTCGGTGGGCTGAGGAACCTGTCTCTGTGGTTATCTCTCGATGACTCTTTGACCCCCATCACTGGTATAAATGCTTCCCTCGGAGCTTAACAGCTCATTAACAGCAAGGGTGGGGGAACAGATGGGTAGGTCATGCTGTCACTGTGGTGGGCGTGAATGGAAGAGGAAGGCGACATGTTAGTCCACACGGCTAGGCAGGTCATGGCCTCCTATGGCCACCAGAGTGGAGACCTCCCTGACCGCTTGTGGGATTGGGAACCCATCATGGATTTCTGTGGGATGTACAGTCCAAGGGTGATATCATTCTCATTGGTATCTGGTGACAGAGTTTGTCATGAGGATTTTCTTGCTGAGGTCAGACTGGGCTCCAGGATCTGACCAACACACTACTGTCATTCTGACCAAAGTTCCAGGCCAATCCAGAGTCCTGGGTGGAAAGACCAGGCTATTCCACGTCTTGGGGTCACTGCAAATTACATCCGTCACGGGGTGTGTCCATCACCACCAACACAGGTTGTTATTTGACTGCATGCAGGCTGGTCTGGAGGATGGGAACCTGGGATCCAGGGTGAGTTAGCCAATTAGAAACAACATTGGCTGAAGGTAGGATGGTGGTAGGTTGCTTCTCAGACTGGAGGTCTGTAATAAGGGATGCGTCACAGTGCTAGGTCCACTGTAGTTAGTTAGTTATATTAATGATGTGGATGTGAATGAGGCGGCATAGTTAGTACGTTTACGGATGACACTTCAATTGGTAATAAAGTGGACAGAGAAGATTATTTGATTACAATGGGATGTTGATCAACTGGGCCAATGGGACAAGAAATGACCAAGAGAGCGATGCAAGGTGTTGAATTTTGCTCAGACCAACTAGTGCTGGACTCCCTAGCAGTGTTGTCAAACAGAGATACATATGGGTGCAGGTACATAGTTCCTTGTAAGTGGAGGCAAGGGTATATAGGATGGTAGAGAAGATGGTTTGGCACATCAGACTTTGTCGATCGGGGTATTGAGTACAGTACGTCATGTTCAAGTTCAAGTTCACGTTTATTGCCACATGCACCAATTAAGGTACAGCGGAATCAAAAAGAGCACAATACACAATAGAATACAACATGAACATCCACCACAGTGGAATCAACATTCCTCACTGTGGTGGGAGGCAATAACGTTCAGTCAATCTTCCTCCTTTGTTCATCCTTGGTCGGGGCCATGGACCCTCTGTAGTCGCCGCTGCGGAGGGCCCGATTTACAGGCCCTCTTGTCGGGATGCTCAAAACTCCAACGTCGGGACGGACAGACACTCCGCGGCTTGGAGTTCCCGAATCGGCCACTTCCTACCGGAGGCCGCGGCTTCACGATGTTATAGGCCAGCAGGCCGGCGATCGGAACTCTTCTCCAGTGATCCCCAGCGAGGGATCCCAGACTCCGCGATGGAAAGTCCATGCCGTGCCCGCGGCTAGAAGTTCCGCAGACCGCGGCTTCACGATGTTGTAGTCCGCGGGCCAGCGATCGGAGCACTTCTTCTGGAGATCCCCGGCAAGGGATCCCCGGCAAGGGATCGCCCAGCTCCGCGATGGAAAGTCCGCCCTGCGCCCGCTGTTAAAGCTCAGGGCCTGACTTCGGGAGAGGCCGCACCAATCCAAGCTGTTAGGCCGCGAGGGAGGGTGAAAACACGACTAGGAAAAAAGTCGCATTCCACTGAGGTAAGTGACTAAAAAAACGTTTCCCCCCCCCCTATTCCCCGCCCCCATCCACCCACACTAAAACACACTTTAGAACATATTAAATACAAAAAAAAGTCGGAAGGACGAACAGCTGCTGGCGAGGCTGCCGGTTTGCGGCGCCACCAGATGGACAGTGCTATACAAGGCATTGGTAAGTTTTGATCACACTGCTATAAGAAGAATTTCATTAAACTGGAAAAAGGTGAAATAAAGATGCGAGGGTGTTACTGGGTCTGGAGGACATGAGTTATAAGGAGAGGTGGAGTCCTGGAGTCATTCATCACGGAAACAGGCCCTTCAGCCCAACATGCATGCCAACCAAAATGCCCATTTCCCCATGTGTGAGGGTGAGTTATCCAATTGGATACAAAATTGTCTTGATGGAAGGATCAGAGAGTGGTTTTCCAGATTAGAGCTGAGTGATGTGCCACAGGGGTCGGTGCTGGTCCACTACCGTTTGTCTTCTACATTGATCTGGATGATAATGTGGATGATATCCATGGTAGGCTTCAGGTGGATACCAAAACTGGTTATGTTGTGGACAATGAAGAAGAGTTGTCTAAGGTTACAACTGGAAAGTAGGCGAGAATAACAGATAGAATTTAACTCGAACAATGTGAAGTGATGCTCTTTGGGAAGTCAACCTAGAGAAGGACATAACCAGTGGATGGTAGGGGCCTAGGGATAGAGATTCTACAGGGATCAAACACATAGTTCCCCGAGGGTGGCGACACAGGCAGTCAGTGTGTTGAACAAGGTGTATGGTATGTTCTAGAGGTCTTGGGTTTAAGGTGAGAGCGAGGAGATTTACTGGAAATCAGAAGGGTAGATTAGTTGGTGTCTGGAATGAACTACCAGAGGCTATGGTGGAGGCAGAAGCAGCAGCATTTAAGAGGCATCTGGAGCGATATTGTAAAGAACAAGGCACTGAGGGAGATTGAATTAATGGAGGCACGTGGGATTACTGTAGTTAGGCATGATGGCCATCATAGACGTGGAGGGTCGAAGGGCCTGTTTCTGTAATAAACATGATCTCTCCATATACAGTACCTGTCCAAATGTCTGTTAAATGTTGTTATAGTACCTGCCTCGACCTCCTCCTCTGGCAGCTCGTTCCATATACCCACCACTCTCTGTGTGAAAAAGTTGCCCCTCAGGTTCCTATTAAATCTTTCCCATCTCACTTTAAACCTATGTTTTCTGGTTCTTGATTCCCCTATCCTGGGATAAGGACTCCATCACCCCATATATCCCCCTCATGATTTTGCATTTATTATCTGTAGATTAGTGCATTTATTATCTAACATTGAAGTCAATTCAAGTCAGATTTATTTGTCACGTGCACATAAAGTGCAGTGAAATGAACTTGCCAGCAGCGGTACAATTAAAAAAAATAACACACAATACACAATAAAAACATTTAACACAAACATCCACCACAGCATTCATCACTGTGGTGGAAGGCACAAAGTTTGGTCAGTCCTCCTCCATTTTCCCCTGTGGTCGGGACCACAACCCTCCGCAGTTGCCACTGCGGGCGGCCAGATGTACAGCGAAGGTAAGTCCTGAATTGGTGCTTCCCTACCGGAGACCGCGGCTTCAAGATGGTGTAGGCCGCAGGCCGGCGGTCGAAGATCTAAAGACCCCGCCGCGCCGCAGCCAGAAACACCGCGGACCGCAGGGCCGGTGGTCGGAGCTCAGCTCCAGGGATCCCCGGTGAGGGACCCTGCTCCGGATGGTAAGTCCCTGCCGCGCCCACGGTTAGAAGTAGGCCGCGGGCCGGTGGACGCCGAGCCAGCTGGAGCTCCGCAGACCGCGGCTTCAGGCTGCCGTGGGCAAGCGAACGGAGCGCTCCCCTCTGGCGACCCCCGGCGAGGGCTCGCCCGCTCCGCGACGAGAGTCCGCGCTGCACCCGCAGCTGAAGCCCCGGGCGCGTCTCCGGGAAAGAACGCACCGATCCTCTGTGTTAGGCCGCGAGGGAGGCGACATGGAAAAAGTCGCCTCTCCGTGGAGGCGGCGACCAAAGCGGTTTCCCCCTTACCCCCCCCCACCCCCCACCCCCCACCCCCCCACACCCCCCACCCCCCCACACCCCCCCCCCCCACACACACCACCCACCCCCCCCCCCCCCAGGGCAGCCGTCTCTCAGCGCCCCCACCGACCAAGATTTTATACATCTCTATAAGATCACCCCTTCATCTCCTGCACTCCAAGGTTTAAAATCCTAGCCTGTTTAACCTTTCCCTAAAGGTAGACACAAAGTGCTGGGAGTAACTCAGCGGGTCAGGCAGCATCTCTTGAGAACATGGACAGGTGATGTTTCGGGTTGGGACCCTCCCTGAAGGTGGTCGCAATGACGAGGGAAGACCCAGGGCTCCCTCTGCTGGCATTCCCTCTCCCACTGCAGGGCTGCTCCCTCCCGTTCCAGGCATTCATTCAGTCTGTATGTGATCGCTGCCTCCTCTCTCCCTCCTCCACGCCCTGCTCCTCTCCCTACTTCTCCACCTATAGCATTCCCTGTGTCTCCTCTCCCCCTCTCCTCTACCTCTGCCCCCCCCCTTTCCCTTCCCCTCCCTCTTTCACCCATCTCCGTCTCAACCCCCTCTCTCTCTCCTCCAGGAAATGTTCTCTCCACACCCACCCTCTCATGCACTTTCAATTACATTCCCTGTCACTCCTCTCAGCTCCAGCAGAGACAAGCCCAGTCTGATAAACCTTTCCTCCAAACTCATCGCTGTTTCTGGTTTTATGTCCAGCAAAGTTTCTCTGAACTGCTCCTGAAGCACTGACGCGTTTCCTCAAATAGGAAACCAACACTGCACGCTGTATTGGAGAGAGTTCTGTAGAGATTCATGAGAATGTAACCTGGGCTCGCAGGTTGGAGTTACAGGGAGAGGTTCAATAAGCTGGGACCTTTATCTTTGGAGCGTAGGAGACTGAGGAGTGACCTTACTGAGGTGTACCAGATCATCAGGGACATATATAAAGTGAATGCTTACAGTCTTTTTACCAGGGTAGAGGATTCTAAGACTAGAGGGCATAGACTTATGGTGAAAGGGGAGGGATTTAAGAGGAATCTCTAGGGCAACTTTTCCACTCAGAGGATAGTCTGTACTCTACCCTCTGAGTGTGATCGCTGCCTCAGAGGGTGGACAATACTCCACTGTCTCACACTGGAGTAACCATCTTACTGGAGTAACATCTCACACTAGAGTAACATCTCACACTAGAGTAACCGTCTCACACCAGAGTAACTGTCTCACACTAGAGTAACCATCTCACATGGGGGTGAACATCTCCACTCCTAGGCCCTTAGGGCAGGGTGACGGGGTGCCAGAGGAATCTATGGAAATGGATACAATTACGACTTTTGGACAGATATATGGGTAGGAAAGGTTTAGAGGGATATGGGCCAAATAGAGGCAAATGGGACGAGCTCAGTATGCCAACAGCGGTCATTGATAAGGTTCACCAAAGGGCCTGATTCTGTGCTGTAGAGATCAATGACTCTATACAGAACTCTAGATTTATATAACCATATAACAATTTCAGCACGGAAACAGGCCATCTCGGCCCTTCTAGTCTGTGCCGAACACTTACTCTCACCTAGTCCCATCTACCTGCACTCAGACCATAACCCTCCATTCCTTTCCCATCCATATACTTATCCAATTTATTTGGATGTGGTCTTCCATGTATCTACACCTGCAGCATAAGGTCCCCACTTGGATTCAACCATCTCACTGGAGTAACATCTCACACTGGAACTGGAGTAACATCTCACACTGGAGTAACATCTCACACAGAGTAACATCTCACACTGGAGTAACATCTCACACTGGAGTAACCATCTCACACTGGCTATCCATTGCCTATATTGCCTAAAATGTTGCCTATCCATGTTATTACTGGAGTAACATCTCACACTGGAGTAACTGTCTTACTGGAGTAACATCTCATACTGGAGCAACATCTCACACTGGAGTAACATCTCACACTGGAGTAACATCTCATACTGGAGTAACATCTCACACTGGAGTAACATCTCACACTGGAGTAACCATCTCACACTGGCTATCCATTGCCTATATTGCCTAAAATATTGCCTATCCATGTTATTACTGGAGTAGCATCTCACGCTGGAGTAATATCTCATACTGGAGTAACCGTCTCACATTGGGATAACTGTCTCACACGGAGGTAAACATCTCCACTCCCTGGCCTCAGGGGTCGAGTGGGGGGTTTCCACACCCTGGTCCCTGGGGTGGTGGCCAATGGCACCAGGGTTGGTGGAAGGATTGCCATGTACAGCTCCCTCTACTGTGGACACCAGTCTGGCCCACCAGAGGGAGCCGTGATCCTTCCTGTGTCCTGGTCCCAGCCGATGGTCTCCAGCTCCAGGCAGGTTTATGTTTAATGGGTGGGAGTCCTGGAGTCCGTACTCTCCACCCAGGGCTACCGCCCTACCCCCAGCGCTGCTCCTCTCCTCCCCACCCCGACCGCTGCCCCTGACCCCACCCCTCGGGGTCTCTGAGATGGTGGCTCTGGGAACTGCACAGGCACAGAAACAGACAATTCAGCCCAACTCATCCATGATGACAAATATGCCCATCTACATTAGTTCCATTTGTCCATGTTTGGCCCATATCCCTCAATCTTTCCTATCTATGTACCTGTCCAAATATCTTTTAATTGGTGTTATAGTACCTGCCTCAATAACCTCCTCTGGCAGCTCGTTCCATATACCACCACCCTGTGCATGAAAAAGTTGTCGCTCAGGTTCCTGTTAAATTTTGCCCCTCACCTTCAACCTATGCCCTCTGGCTCTAGATTCTCCTACCCTGGGTAAAAGACTGTGCATTCAACCTATTTATTCCCCTCTGCAGTCTTGTATGTCCATTTTACTGTCCACTGCAAAGTCTCCTCAAGGTCTGCCTACTTTGACGTGATTCTCCTCCTCTCTCCAATGGTTTTGTGAGAATCTCTCTCAATGCTCCCCCTCTGTGATTCCTGCTGCTCTCCTGTTCTTCAAAGCCTTTGTCACTTATTCCATCCATCTTCTTATTAACCCTTCTCGCCTGTGTCCACCTATCACTTGCCAGGCCTTGCCCTACCCCACCTCTCTTTTCCAACTTTCTCTCCACTGCTCAATTAGTTCTGAAGAGTCCCAACCTGAAATATTGTCTGTCCATTCCCTCCACAGATGCTGTCTGACCTGCTGAGTTACTCCAACGTATTGTGTTTTGCTCAGTGTCCAGTGGCTGCAATCTTTTGTGACCACTCTCACCCTTCCAACTTCCTCTCCTTGCCTCAGAATGATGGACTTCACAACTTTCTCCCTGAGGTGCAGACCAGGAACATATCTGAAGAAGAGGCCAGACCCAAAATATTGCCTATCCATGTTCTCCAGAGATGCTGCTTGACCCGCCGAGTTATTCCAGCACTTTGTGTCTTTTTATTGTAAACCAGCATCTGCAGTTCTTTGTTTCTACCTCATGGTGATGCATCTTGTATAAGACAAGGAGAGTGAATTAATTTACAATTATGTGTATACATCCGTAAATAATTAGCTAATTGGGGATGGACGTGAATAGTTCGTGTGGCAATCCTATCTTTGCACAGTCTTGTTTCTTTCAGAATGTTATGAGTAACTAAGATAGAATTTATTTTTTTGTGTTGCCTGAGGTTACGTGCCTGTGAGCAAAACCTTTCCTTGTACCTGTACTTGACTGTGCAGTAAACAATCTAGTGTGGAGAAGGTGATACACTACGGTCTAATGTGTCAGAGTCAGTCTGAGATATAGGTTTATTATTGGCACGTGTACCAAGGTACAGTGAAAAGCTTTGTTTTACATGCTCACAAAACAGATCGGCTAATACCATTGCATAAATACAATCAAGCCAAACTCAAGTACAATGGATAGAGCGAATGGGAAGATACAAAGTGCAACATATATTCTCAGTATTTTAGCGCATCAGTTCCAGAGACAGAGTCCAATATCCACAATGGGGTAGAGGTGAATCAAACCGTACCCTCGCTTATGGAAAGACTGTTCAGAAGCCTGATAACGGAGGGGAAGAAGCTGTTTCTGAGACTGGTGGAAGCTTTCAAGCTTCTGTACCTTCTGCCTGACACGAGCAGGTACAAGAGGGAATGACCCGATGGACAACTCCTTGATTACGTTGGTTGCTTTCCCAAAGTAGCATGAAGTGAAGATGGCGTCAATGGTGGGAAGTCTGGTCTGTGTGATGTACTGGGCTACATGTCCACAACTCTCTGCACTTTCTCACAGTTTTGGGCAGAGCTGTTCCCAACTCAAGCTGTGGTGCAATCTGACAGTGTGCTTTGTAAGAGTTGTTGGAGAATTGGTTACTGGATTTCCTCAGTCTCCTCGGGAAGTAGAGGTTTTCTTGGCTGTCGCTTCAATGCGGTTGGTCCATGACAGATAGTTGGTAATACTAATGCCAAGGAACTTGATGCTCTCGACCATTTCCATTTCAGCACTATTAATGCTGATTGGGGCATGTACACCACGCTTCCTGAATTGAGGGAGAGATGATTGTCCAGGCGCCATGTCACTAGGTTCTCTATCTCCTTGCTGTCAAACAATATGGAAACGGCCCTACAGGCCATCTCATCCATGCTGAGCAAGATGTCAATCTTCGCTAGTTCCATTTCCTTGTGTTTGGCACATAACCCTCTCAATCATTCCTCATCATGTATCTGTCTAAATACCTTTTAAACATTGCAATTGTACCGCTGTGTCCTCTGGCTGCTCGTTCCACATGCCACCCCGCCCGTACACCATTGTTCCAAGGTCCATCCCCCTCTCACCAGACCCCACCCCACTGCAGGCCACTGATGCCTGAGGCACAACTGGGGGGGTGCAAACATGGATTAAAAAACAACTCACCTTCCTCCCACTTACTCTGAAGAAGTGTCCCAACCAGAAACATCACCTGTCCAATCCCTCCACAGATGCTGCCTGACCCACTGAGTTCGTCCAGCACTTTGTGTTTTACTGAAGGTTCCAGCACCTGCGGTTCCTCGTGTTGCCATTAAAATGCAGGCTGACTAGTTTACACTGAAGAAAACCCAAAAGACAGTCCCCCCTGCCCTCTCCCCCCAGACTATCCTGGACTCTCCACTGTATCTCAGACCCTCCACTGGCAGTGTTCCCTACTCCCACTCTGGTTCCAGACAGCAGCAACTACCCCAGTAAATCCCCTTCACCAGCCTGCACATCTGGAAGTCCCAAGATACAGCAGCAACACCACAGTGTTAGGGGAGTACAGTGTCCTGATGCATGGTCTCCATATGAAATATCCACCATTTCTACCCCTCCCTAACAGATGCTGCTGAAGTTGCTCGAGAGGTTTATTTGGCCTTCAATTCTCCCACCCCAATAATACCCCCTGTCCCTGCTCTGATTTGTGAGGAGGTCAAAGGTTACCAGGAGAAAGCAGGAGAATGTGGTTGATTGAATGGCAGAGTAGGGCCAAAATGACCTAATTCTGCTCCTACAGTGCCCTCCATAATGTTTGGGACAAAAACCCATCATTTATTTATTTGCCTCTGTGAATTGAGATTTGTAATAGAAAAAATCACATATGGTTAAAGTGCACATTGTCAGATTTTAATAAAAGCCAGTTTTATACATTTCAGTTTCACCATGTAGAAATTACAGCTGTGTTTATACATAGTCCCCCCATTTCTGGGCACCATAATGTTTGGGACACATGGCTTCACAGAAGTTTGTAATTGCTCAGGTGTGTTTAAATGCCTCCTTAATGCAGGTATAAAAGAGCTCTCAGCACCTAGTCTTTCCTCCAGTCTTTCAATCACCTTTGGAAACTTTTATTGCTGTTTATCAACATGAGGACCAAAGTTGTGCCAATGAAAGTCAAAGTAGCCATTACGAGACTGAGAAACAAGAATAAAACTGTTAGAAACATCAGCCAAACCCTCGGCTTACTGAAATCAACTGTTTGGAACATCATTAAGACGAAAGAGAGCACTGGTGAGTTTACTAATCACAAACAGACTGGCAGGTGAAGGAAGACCTCCACAGCTGATGACAGAAGAATTCTCTGTATAATAAAGAAAAATCCCCAAACACCTGTCCAACAGATCAGAAACACTCTTCAGGAGTCAGTTGTGGATTTGTCAATGACAACTGTACGCAGAAGACTTCATAAACAGAAATACAGAGGCTACACTGCAGGATGCAAACCACTGGTTAGCCACAAAAATAGGATGCCAAGTTACAGTTTGCCAAGAAGTACTTAAAAGAGCAACCACAGTTCTGGAAAAAGGGTATTGTGGACAGATGAGACGAAGATTAACATATCAGAGTGATGGCAAGAGCAAAGTATGGAGGAGAGAAGGAACTGCCCAAGATCCAAAGCATACCATTTCATCTGTGAAACACGGTGGTGGGGTATTATGGCTTGGGCATGTATGGCTGCTGAAGGCACTGGCTCACTTATCTTCATTGATGATACAACTGCTGAAGGCACTGGCTCACTTATCTTCATTGATGATACAACTGCTGATGGTAGTAGCATAATGACTTTTGAAGTGTATAGACACATCCTATCTGCTCAAGTTCAAACAAATGCTTCAAAACTAATTATCCGGCAGTTCATTCTGCAGCAAGACAATGATCCCAAACATACTGCTAAAGCGACAAAGGAGTTTTTCAAAGCTAAAAAATGGTAAATTCTTGCGTGGCCAAGTCAATCACCCGATCTGAACCCAATTGAGCATGCCTTTTATATGCTGAAGTGAAAACTGAAGGGGACTAGTCCCCAAAACAAGCATTAGCAAAAGATGGCTGCAATACATGCCTGGCAGAGCATCACCAGAGAAGACACCCAGCAATTGGTGATGTCCATGAATCGCAGACTTCAAGCTGTCATTGCATGCAAAGGAAATGTAACAAATACTAAACATGACTACTTTCATTTACATGTCATTGCTATGTCCCAAACATTATGGTGCCCTGAAATGGGGGGACTATGTTTAAACACTGCTCTAATTTCTACATGGTGAAACCAAAATGTGTAAAGATGGCCTTTATTAAAATCTGACAATGTGCACTTTAACCTCATGTGATTTTTTTTCTCTTACAAATCTCAAATTGTGAAGTACATAGGCAAATAAATAAATGATGGATCTTTGTCCCAAAAATAATGGAGGGCACTGTATGTCTTATGGACATAAGCCCCCTCTTCTCTTCCCCCACCCCGATGCACATACATTTCTCCCACCTTCTTCCACCCCCCAGTCACCTGGCTCCTTTCCCCTCCTCCGTAAGCTCAACTCCCATCCCTGCGTCCTCCATTTCCCTTTTATCCCCACCTTTTGCCCTCCCCGTCCCCTTCCACCCATTTCCCTCCCTCACATGTTTACATTTCGCTTCTCTTCGCTCCTCAGCTGGCACTCTTTTGTCTTCACCTCCAGCCTTTGTCACTTCACCCATCTACCAATCACCCCCTCAGCTGTATCCACCTATCACTTATGTAGGAAGGAACTGGAGATGCTGGTTTAAACCGAAGAAACACAAAATGCTGGAGTAATCAGTCTGCAAAAGAATCTCCACCCGAAACATCACCCATTCCTTCTCTCCAGAGATGCTGCCTGTCTCTTTGAGTTACTCCAGCATTTTGTGTCTATCCACCTATCACTTGCCAGGCTTTGTCCCATCTCCACCTCTCCAGCTTCCCCATCAGTCTGAAGAAGGGTCCTTGACTCCTTACCCAAAATGTCACCCATCCATGTTCTCAAGAGAGGTTATCCAGCATCTGCAGTTGCTTGCGTACATCTCAAGAGATGCTGCTTGATCTGCTGTTACTCCCGAATGTTGTGTTTTGCAAGTTTCCAGCGTCTGCAGTTCTTAGTGTCTCCAGCGGTCTGTTTGTGGCGGCATATCTGGAAGTGATTGCAAGGGCTGGGACTATCCGTGCATTGGAGCTCTCTTGTTTTGGGCTGGTGCTAAGTGTGGGATGCGGTTGCATTCAGTGTGGAGAGACACACACACACACACACACACACACACACACACGGAGAGACTGACAGACAGCGGGAGAGAGACGGTGAAAAAAAGACACACGCATTGAGAGAGTAGGAGGGAGACACTGTGTGTGAGAGAGACAGACGGACAGAGACGGACACGGAGGGGGAGACTGAGAGGGAGAGACGGTGAGAGAGAAAGAGAGAGACTGAGAGAGACTGAGAGAGAAAGAGAGGGAAAGAGAAGGAAAGAGAAATAATTTACGTTCATTATTATCATGTGCATCGAGGTGCAGTGGAAAACTTTTTATGAGGAGAGAAAGTGTGAGTGAGGGAGAGGGAAAGAAAGGGGGAGAATCAAAGGGAGGGGGAAAGTAAGAGGGAGGAGGAATCAGGGAGTAGAGAGACGAGAGAGAGTGTTGCTGAGGGAACAGAGGGGGGGGGAGAGAGAGGGACAAGAGGAGTGGGAGATAGTCAGAAGGAGAGTTAGAGAGAGGAAGTGTGGGAGAGGGAGAGAGTCAGCGAGAGAGAGTGAGACAGAGTGAGGCAGAGAGGGTGAGTGGGATTGAGCGAGGGAGGCGAGGAGTGAGTGGGTCGGGGAGAGTGAGTGGGACGGGGAGAGTGAGTGGGACGGGGAGAGTGAGTGGGACGGGGAGAGTGAGTGGGACGGTGAGAGTGAAAGGGACTGAGCGAGGCAGAGGGAGATGGTGTCCATGGTGTCGGCGCTCTGGGCGTTGTGTTGCGGGCTGGTGGCGGCCTGGGGGCATCTGACGCCCTTCGACGAGCTCTACGAGGACGGGGTGAGGGCTTACTATGACAGCGACTGGCCGGCGGTGGTGCGGGCCATGGAGGGGGCGGCGCACAGCTACCGGGAGCGGCGGCGGCTGCAGGTGGGCTGCCGGCTGGCGTGCGCCGCCCGTCACGGCGTGGAGACGGCCGGGCCGCGGGTCGTGGGAGCCGTGCTGCGCCGGGCCCGCTGCATCGAGGTGTGCGGCCAGCGCGGCCTGGGCCCCGCGTCGCTGCACCGGGCCAACCGCGACCTGGAGCTTGAGTTCGAGCGGCGCGGCCCCTACAACTACCTGCAGCTGGCCTACTACAAGGTGAGGGGGCGGCGGGGGCGCCGGGTACCGGGTCAGTGGGTGGAGGGTCACCAGGGCACCGGGCGGAGGGTCAGTGGGTGGAGGGTCACCAGGGCACCGGGCGGAGGGTCAGTGGGTGGAGGGTCACCAGGGCACCGGGCGGAGGGTCAGTGGGTGGAGGGTCACCAGGGCACCGGGCGGAGGGTCAGTGGGTGGAGGGTCACCAGGGCACCGGGCGGAGGGTCAGTGGGTGGAGGGTCACCAGGGCACCGGGCGGAGGGTCAGTGGGCGGAGGGTCACCAGGGCACCGGGCGGAGGGTCAGTGGGCGGAGGGTCACCAGGCTGCAAGACCTCACCAACCTGGGACAGCGATCACCGGGTACCAGGTATCAGGGGAACCGGTTACCGGGGGATGCGGGCGTCAGGTCACTGAGGTACCGATTACCGGGCACCCGCGCCCGCTCCGTTTATCGCTGTTTCCGGGCGTGTAGATGGACGGGGTGACGACGGGACTGTCCCGGGAGCGGGGCTCAGGGTCAGTGAGACGGGGTGGCACTCGTAGTACCCCATGACCCGAGGGAGGGCAGAGCGCCCCGGGTGCGTGGGGTACGCCGTGGTGGGGGAGGGTGGTGTTGGGCAAGAGGGGTTGTGTTGTGCTGGAGATGTTGGCATGCAGGGAGGTGTGGAGTTGACACCAATATTGCTGCTGGAGTCGATGGGTGCAGTGGGTGGCGACCGTTTGGCCCATTGAACCTAGCCCGTCTCTTTGAACGAGCACCCTCCTAGGGCCCCTTTTACCTTGTGCAGGAAGGAACTGCAGATGCTGGTTTATACCGAAAATAGAAACAAAATGCTGGAGTAACTCAGTGGATCAGGCAGCATCTCTGACGAAGGGTCCCGACCCGAAACGATACGTCACCCATTCATTTTCTCCAGAGATGCTGCCTGACTGAGTTACTCCAGCATTTTGTGTTTATCTCTCCTATTGCCTTGCCCTTCCTCCCGGACTTTTACAAGGTTTCTCCTTCAGTGCTCGGCCCAGCCCTCTTTGTGAAGGGTCTCCTGAAGCGCTGTCTCTCCACACTCTGCCTTTGCCTCTGGTGTGATCACCCGAAGTCCATGTTGTACGTCTCATGCAACAACTTCTCCTTGTTTGTTCCACCACAGGATTGTGAACATGCTCTCAGTCTCCCACTCCCCTCCCCTGCAACGTAAATAGCCCGAGAGTCTACACATGACTGAGACCTTTCATTGCTCACCCATTCTGGCTTTCCTACGAACTCTTGACATCCTTCCTGGTGTGGGACCAGAGCTGACCCTGGAATATATCTGGGGTTAGCCAGTGTTTGACATGGCAGCTCTCTGTGTTTTTTGTCCCTGATTCCTCTATAAATAGGAGCAGGAAGGTTGGGTTGTCAGCAGCGTTCTCCATTAGTCCGACCCCTTGACCTCAGACCGCGGGCCCCTCCTCCCGTCGTTCGCTTCCACACGGCTCCGTGTGTGAGTGTGGGAAGCCTCCACACTCTCTCTCTCCCTCCTCCCACTTCTCGTTCACCGGCCCGCCAGCCCACCCCTCCCGCGGTGAGTTGCCGACCCCCCTCCCAGGTGTTGCGGGTGAGGTCGGTGCTTCCTGCAGGCACTGAACCGTCCGTGTCGGTCACTAAAGTACATCCGCTGGGCTGGCCGCTAACTCCCGGGGGAAACATCACTATGTATAAATGAGCTGCCGTGTTTACTGCAGACACTACCCCTAAAACAAACAACTGGCTGTAAACCTTCTCATGCCCGGATAGTAAATGATGCCTCGTAAATGCAAACTGTGTCTTTAAAGCGCCTTGTATAAAGTCTGAAGAAGGGTCTCGACCCGAAACGTCACCTATTCCTCAAGAGATGCTACCTCACCCGCTGAGTTTCTCCAGCACTTTTATCTACCTTGTATAAAGCGGGTGTTAGCTACCTCGGCGGCCTGTGTACCAGCCTGTGTCAGGTCCTGGTGTCCCTTCTTCCTCAGTCCGTGCACCATGGCAACATTGGCTGGCATTTTTGCGATGCGACGTGCTGTTTAAAGCCCCTGTTACGGGAGCTGTCTCTGGTGGAAGCTGTTCCACAGATGAGGCCGTCCCATCAATGCCACAAACACAGACAGTCAGAAACCTTTCCCCAGGATGGAAATTTCAAGTACTAGAGCACATCGCTTTAAAGTGAGCGGGGAACAGCTTTCAGGAGATGTGCAGGGCAACGTTTTTTACACAAAGGACCGACAGTGCGCGCTGCCGGGGTGGTGGCAGCTCTCTGTGTTTTTTGTCCCTGATTCCTCTATAAATAGGAGCAGGAAGGTTGGGTTGGAAGATACGATAGTGGTGTTTAAGAGATGTGGATAGGCACATGGATATGCAGGGAATGGAGGGATATTGTTCCCGATGTTGGGGAAGTCCAGAACAAGGGGTCACAGTTTAAGGATAAAGGGGAAATCTTTTAGGACTGAGATGAGGAAAACATTTTTTACACAGAGAGTGGTGAATCTCTGGAATTCTCTGCCACAGAATGTTGTTGAGGCCAGTTCATTGGCTATATTTAAGAGGGAGTTAGATGTGGCCCTTGTGGCTAAAGGGATCAGGTGGTATGGAGAGAAAGCAAGTACAGGATACTGAGTTGGATGATCAGCCATGATCATATTGAATGGCGGTGCAGGCTCGAAGGGCCGAATGGCCTACTCCTGCATCTATTTTCTATGTTTCTTTGTTTCTATAGGGATCAATTAGTTTAGCTCGGCATCATGTTGGTTACAGAAATTATGGGCCGAAAGGCCTGTTCCTGTGCTGTGTTCTATGTTCTAATGCACACTGAATATACTCGAGGTCACCTCTATTTCGGTGGGGGTGAGTCCGGGACAGGTTGCAAGGTTGCGCCAAAGGTGAGCGAAGCCAAAGCGCTGTGGACTACAGTTCCTACTGTGGACATAATATCTTTGGTTTTAGTATTTTTTTTATTGTCAACTGTACAGAGATACAGTGAAAGCTTGTCATGCGTGCTATCCAGTCAAATCAAACCATACACGAGTACAATAGTTGTGTACAATAGTACAACACAATTTCATCTTCTGGAAGAGAACGCAGAGAGTCGCCGCGATCCGGTGCATCTTGTAACTTCCAAGTTGCTGAAAGGTCCAACCTTGCCCAGGAAGTGCAGGTTTGTAGGTTAATTGGCTTCGGTAAAGTTGACTTGCCCACTTACTTATTTCCTCACGTCAAGGCCCGGTGTCCTGGCGGCACTGGATGGATGGTCGGCTCCTTCCACTATCCCACCGTGCATTTGCCGCAGGCTGTGCTCGCTCACCCGGCTGCTGTAGGGCCTCCCGTGGCCGCCTCCTGCTCTCCCCCACTGCTCCCTGGCCTTGCACCCTGGCCTTCCCGTCTCTGCCCTGCCCCCGTCTCTGCCCGTCTGCCCCCATTTCTACCACAACTGCCCACGACGTGCTCAAAGTCGGTTATCAGCATTGATTAAGGCGGTGGTCTTACCTGTGAGGAGTGTCGATCACACAACGTGCCAGGGACAACCTGCCCCCGATCTTTGTTCATCCTAAGATCCCGGTGTCCCTGCATCTCTGCTGAGGTTTTGTTCCCCCGCTAGTCTCACCCCCCCCCCCCCCCGTCCATCGGCCTTCCCCATCTCTCGGCGCCCCCCCCCCCCCGTCCCTCTGCCCCCCCGTCCCTCTGCCCCCCCGTCCCTCTGCCCCCCCCGTCCCTCTGCCCCCCCGTCCCTCTGCCCCTCCCCGTCTCTCTGCCCCTCCCCGTCTCTCTGCTCCCCCCTGTCCATCGGCCTTCCCCCATCTCTCGGCGCCCCCCCCCCTTCCGATGACGGATTGCGTTGTGTTTGTGCGGTTGTGAGCAGCTGCACGTAACTTTCCAGATGTTGCTCGTCTCCTCTGGCTTCCCCACTTCCCCGCTGAGTGTCCAGCTTTGTAAACTCATTAATCCTCCCGGTGGGATCGGGAGGGAAGTTTTGGCTTTTCTTTCTCTCCATTTCAACGTTGCCCTCGTTGCAGGGAACCAGCGGTGCCCGTGGGTATGTTGGTCTGTCCTCGCTCCCTGATCCTCGCCCACCCGTCCCGGGGCAAGCTGGTAGTCTGGAGTAATTGCTGTTGTTCAGTCTAGTTTACAGATACAGCGTGGAAACAGGCCCTTCGACCCACCGACTCCGCGCCCACCAACGGTCACACTAGTTCGCACGACACGCTAAGGACAATTTACAAATTTACCGAAGCCAATTAACCTGCAAGTCTGGGGTGGGGGGGTGGGGGGCGGGGGGACCGGAGCACCCAGAGAAATCCCACGCGGTCACAGGGAGGTAGCAACTCTACCGCTGCGCCACCGCCCCTGTGTTCGGTGTGAGAAGGTGTCCAGAGGTGTGGACCAGGAAATTATCACAATGAAGGGGTGCTTGTGTCCCAAGTGTCTTTCCCTCCTCCCCGCTTCTTGCCCACTTGTAACCCACACCCTCCCTCATGCCCCTTATTTCATGTTCCCGGGGTTCAGCAACGTTAAACGGTGTCTTCCTCTCCACGTATTTGCCGGAGCAGAAGGGACCTGGGGTCGCTGTGGAGGGACCAA
This sequence comes from Malacoraja senta, assembly GCA_038087875.1. Lineage (NCBI taxonomy): Eukaryota > Metazoa > Chordata > Chondrichthyes > Rajiformes > Rajidae > Malacoraja > Malacoraja senta. The sequence goes on from JAXLNO010004327.1 coordinate 37,611, forward strand.
TACTCTCCAGGGGGTGGCACCAGTGTGACACAAGGAAGGACACAAGGTCGTTCATTCCATCTCGTTTTGAACAGAGTTGTATCTTGGCTGGTTGCCTCCCACCAGAAGCATCTGCATTCCTCTGAAATTGTGCAACGCGTTTTGAATTCTGTAATCGATCATCATCCACAACTTGGAGCAAACGATTTGACATTCCACGATCTGGGAAGAGCTGCTTCCAATCCAATATCTGCTGCTCCCTGTGAAGTCACATCTTCTCTCCCAGCCGTTGCCAAGAAACCGGATTAGGTGTTTTCCCCCTAGCTTCCGAGTGTAAATCTCTCGGTGGGTAACAGTTGGAAAACAGCTTTCGTGGAAAAACACGCTGGCGTTTTCTGGAAGTACAGGCCGTCGATTCAGTTCCACTCAGTTTGCTATGGTTACCTCTCTCCCTCTGCATTTCTCATTCAGCTACCCAAGAAAAACTGTCTTCAGTCCCCTGACTGATCTAACAGTGTAGCCCAGGAACTGTGGCCCAGCATGTCGTTATCCGGACTTCTGCCTACATGTGGTGTATACCTGTCTATCCATGGTTACTCCTGTCTACTCAAAAGTATCTTAAATACCACTATTGTACCTGCTTCCACCACAACCTCAAGTCAAGTCAAGTGAGTTTATTGTCATGTGTCTCTGATATGACAATGAAATTCTTGCTTTGCTTCAGCACAACAGAACATAGTAGGCATTGACTACAAGGCATTCTATAAATATATACACACATGAATCAATATACTGATAAAGTGCAAATAACAGTATTGGCTAATAAAGTTCAGAGTTTTGTCCGAGCCAGGTTTAATAGCCTGATGGCTGTGGGGAAGTAGCTATTCCTGAACCTGGTTGTTGCAGTCTTCAGGCTCCTGTACCTTCTACCTGAAGGTAGTAGGGAGATGATTGTGTGGCCAGGATGGTGTGGGTCCTTGATGATACTGCCAGCCTTTTTGAGGCAGCGACTGTGATAGATCCCCTCGATGGAAGGGAGGTCAGAGCCGATGATGGACTGGGCAGTGTTTACTACTTTTTGTAGTCTTTTCCTCTGCAGGGTGCTCAAGTTGCCGAACCAAGCCACGATGCAACCGGTCAGCATGCTCTCTACTGTGCACCTGTAGAAGTTAGAGAGAGTCCTCCTTGATAAACCGATTCTCCGTAATCTTCTCAGGAAGTAGAGGCGCTGATGTGCTTTCTTAATAATGGCATCAGTGTTCTCGGACCAGGAAAGATCTTCAGAGATGTGCACGCCCAGGAATTTGAAGCTCTTGACCCTTTCAACCATCGACCCATTGATATAAACGGGACTGTGGGTCCCCATCCTACTCCTTCCAAAGTCCACAATCAGTTCCTTGGTTTTGCTGGTGTTGAGGGCCAGGTTATTGTGCTGGCACCATATGGACAGTTGCTCGATCTCTCTTCTATACTCTGACTCATACCCATCAGTGATATGTCCCACAACAGTGGTGTCATCAGCGAACTTGATGATGGAGTTCGCACTAAGTCCAGCTACGCAGTCATGAGTATAGAGTGAGTACAGCAGGGGGCTGAGCACGCAGCCTTGAGGTGCTCCCGTGCTAATTGTTATCGAGTCTGACACATTTCCACCAATACGAACAGACTGGTCTGAGAGTGAGGAAGTCGAGGATCCAATTGCAGAGGGATGCGCAAAGACCCAGTTCTGCGAGTTTGGTAACCAGCTTGGAGGGGATGATTGTATTAAATGCCAAGCTGTAATCGATGAATAACAGCCTGACATATGAGTTTTTGTTGTCCAAGTGGTCCAGGGCGGAGTGGAGGGCCAGCGAGATCGCATCCACCGTTGATCTGTTGTGGCGGTAAGCGAACTGCAGTGGGTCCAGGTTTTTGTCGAGGTAGGAGATGATCTGCGTCATGATCAACCTCTCAAAGCACTTCATCACCACAGGCGTTAGTGCCACAGGTCGATAGTCATTGAGGCACGTCACCTTACTCTTCTTGGGCACTGGTATAATTGATGCCCTTTTGAAGCAGGTGGGAACCTCAGACCTCAGAAGTGAGGTCTGAAGCAACCTCAGAAGCAACCTGCAGCAGTGTGTTCCAGGCACTCACCACCCTCTGTGTTCAATACATATAGAGCTCGAACAATATATATAGAGCTCGAACAATACATATAGAGCGCGGCTGGACACATACACGGACTGGGTCCGGAGCCGCACTCCTCCCTCCCCCTCCCGCCGCTCCAGACCTGAATATTGCGTTGGCGGAACGAGGCCCAACGGGTCCCACTTGGGGTAGGGAGGGGAGAGGGGTTATGGACAATGTTAACAAAGGCTGGACTCTCGGTCCAATGAGAGATTTGTAACATTGTTGTAAGGAGAGGGGGGGAGTGGGGAGGGGAGGAGGAGTGGGGAAAGAAGAGGGAGGGTGAAGAGGCAGGGGAAGGAGTGCTGGGGGATGAGGGGAAATGAGCTGCGCCTGCGCAATTGGGGGCTATGGGTGAGTGGTGGAATATTGCGTTGGGGGAACGGGGCCAACGGGTCCCACTTGGTCTAGTATCCATTAAACTTTACCCCGAAGATAAGCACACAATGCTGGAGTAACTCAGCGAGGCAGGCAGCATCTCTGGAGAGAAGGAATTGTGATGTTTCGGGTTGAGATTCTTCTTCAGACTTTACATGAGAGGGGTAATGTTTAATGGAAATGGAAATGTCAAATTCGAGAAGGCAGAGAAAGCTAAGTTCTCTGGTGTTTGACATTTCCACCCTGGGGAGTAAACTTCTGACTGTCTACCCTAAGTGTGCCTCTCATAATTCTAAATACTTCCATCAGGTTCCTCTCAGCCTCCAATATTATATATACGTAGAGAAAACAACCCAAGTCTATCCAAACGTTCCTTCTAACTAACGCACCGTAATCCAGGCAGTATTCTGGTAAACCTTACTCGCCCTCTCTGACACTAACCTTACTGAGAATTGTTTATAAACTATCGCTGGACAAAAAGTGCCTTCTGACAGTATTTGCTAAATTCTTTGCTGAAAATCCAAATATTTGTAAAGGATGAAGTTGTTTGTGTTACATTTCTATAAATATCTTGTGAACATGTTTATAGTACAAGTCCGAGTATTTTGGGGGAGGTTATGAGACTTCAGCTGTCTGCTAACGTGGAATAATTGCTAGCTCGGTAGTTGTGGCAAACATACTTTCCGCTGTTGACAGGGACAAGCAAGAGAAGTGGGAGGGTGTCGGGTCAAAGGGAGGGTGACGTGGCACATATCAAAGGAACAAAGTGCTGGAATAACCCAGCGGGTCAGGCAGCATCTGTGGAGGGAATGGATAGACGATGTTTCCGGCCCGGACCCTTCTCCAGTCTGAAACATTGGCTGTCCATGGATCCTGCGTTTGCAGGGATGTTGCGGAGTGGGACTGGCTGGGTTAGTTGATGTGGAGCCAGTATAACACTGATGGGCTGAATGGCCTGTCCCTGGTTTTAACCAGTCTGGATTACTTGCTGATGCTATTGGCCTGTCTTACCCTTTTCCTGTGATTTGAGATCAAGGTTGGTTGGTTGGTTGGTTGTTCCTGTCCTTATCTACCTCTCCGGACCCACGCCCGTAGTTTGTGTGCTATCCAGTCAAAGGAAAGACTATACATGAATATGATGAAGCCATCCACAGTGCACAGATAAATGATAAAAGGTACAACATTTAGTGCACAGATATAACATTGAAGTCCAATAAAGTCTGATTAAAGATAGTTAAAAGGTCTCCAACGAGACAGATAGGAGGTCAGGAACACTCTCTACCATTGCATCTAACATGGAAGTATCTAAACATCTAAACTCAGCGTGAAGTTTAATAGTCGAGGTGTTGAGAATGTTGACCCCCCTCCATCTCAGGAGCTCTGGCGTAGGAGGCAGCTGCTGTCTTTTGGTGGCTACCCAGTGCATTGGTGACTGACGCCTCTCCTGTGCGGAGCCTGGAACCAGTTAGTCATTCGGGTTTGCACGTCTAATGAGTTAGTTCACCCCTCCCTATCTCCAACAGTGTTACCTTATCCACACATCCTGCCCAAACACTTGCAGCGTGTTTCCTACGCCTCACCCAGTCTGAGAAAAACCACGGACCAGTGTTACTGGCACGGTGTCAGCCATAGAGATAGAACCAGCTCCGTCCCACCACGGGTCACTCTCCTCGCCTCCATCCTGTAATCCTCGCTCCCACCCTCACAGACTCGCTACATGTGGGCACGGGCCGCTTGGCGCAGCTCAATCACTGGGCACCTCTCCCTGCCCAACCCATTTTCCACCATCACTATCTATACCTGGGCAGTTCAAGTACTTGTCTGGAAACTTCTTGGTTACTGTCACTGTCTCTCCCTCTGCTCTCCCCAGCACTGAGCCCCAGTTAACAGTCAGTCTCCCCGTAACACCCCTCCCCAAACCTCCCCTTGCCCTGTATCCATGTTCTCTAGTTTTACCTACTTCTGATATGTTTTATATAAAAACAAGGTGAAAGAGGAAGGATTTAATAGGAATCTGAGGGGCATTTTTTTTTAACACAAGATGGGTATATGGAATGAGCTGCCAGAGGAAATCGTTGAGACAGGTGCTATTGCAACTAAATAAAATATTTGGACAGGTAGATGGATAGGAAAGGTTTAGAGGGATGTGGGCCAAACACAGGCAGATGGGATGTGTAGATGGGGCATCTTGGTCACATGGGCAAGTTGTGCTCCCCGCCCCTGCCTCTGGCTGCCTCTGTTGGAGGCGGCCAGTGGCGGAGAGCTTCCTGAGGTAGAGACTGGGTCCCACATGGATCCCCTCCCGTGTCCCACGCACGGAGCCCCTCCTGTGTCCCATTGTATCCCCTCCCATGTCTCGCGTGTCCTCCACACGGAGCCCTCCCGTGTCCCAGACACGGAGCTCCTCCCACTCTCCCCCTGAGCCCGTGTGGGGCTGCTGGCATGGCTGGGAGGGAGAACTCACTGGAGTAAATTCACGAGGCAGATACGACAGAGGCATTTAAGATATGTGCAAACTCCACACACAGACACTCCTGCAGTGTGTCCCCTCCCCCTCCCGCAGTACCAGTGCAGGGATAGAGACATCAGCAGAAGCCCATCTCCCCACAACATTGCTGCTGTGACAGCTCTGCTCTGGTACTGAGGGAAGGCCGTTCGACCTGTCGTCAGTGCTGGCTCCCCTCTCCAACCCGACCCTCCCTCCTCTCCTGGACATTTGCCTTGTCTGTGCAGCGCTTGCCCCTTCTGCCCACCTCGTTTGACCCCTGAAGTTCTTGCATAAACTCACCCCCCGCATCAATCGAAGAACACATCTCCAAGCCTTGCTCATAGTAAACAGTTTCTCTCTGTTTATATTAGCAAAACCGCCCTGTCTCAACAGCTTCACTCTGCCTTCCATTAATCTTCTCAGCTTAAATATTAACAAATCCAGCCTCTCCAATGGCCAAAACACTTCACCCCTGACCACAGAGTCGGACGGCACGGAAACAAGTCCTTCGGCCCAACTCATCCATGGCGACCAAGATGCCGCATCTACACCAGTCCCACCTGCCCACACGTGGCCCATATCCCTGTAAACCATTTTCTATCCATGTATCTGGCCAAATGTTTTATAAAATATGTAGTACCTGCCTCAACTACCTCCGCTGGCAGCTAGTTCCATATACCCACTACCCTCTGTGTGGAAAACGTTGCCCCCCAATTTCCTATTAAACTTTTCCCCTCTCACTTCAACCTATGTCCTCTATATCTACGCCTTTCCTAATTTGATATACCTCTATCAGGTCTCCCCTCAACTGATGCCCCCTAATGCCGGCAGCGAGCTGTGCGCAAAGATTACAGAGCTCCGCGTTATTCAGGGTGTGAGAGTGTGGAGAGGATGGCTGGTTGATTCAGGGAATGAGGGGGTTAATGTACCGGGAGGCTCAGCAGATTTGGCCGATCGGGTTTGGAAGTGAGAGCTGGGGGGGGGGGGGGGTCAGTGAGACGTGGGCGGTCTGAAGGAGGGGGCTCGGATGTAAATCTCCCCCCCCCCCCTGTTGTTAATGGTGACTCTGCGACCAGGGTTAGCGTGAGGGGCAGGTCTGGAGCCGGGTCTGTGGGGGTGGGGAGGATTGCTTTACACGATAATGGGACGGGGACGTGGGGGGACGGGACGGAACGGACGGACTCTGGGACTGGGGCCAGGGTGAGGGGTCTGTAGCCGGGGATTGGGGATGAGGGTGTTTGATGCTCTACACGGGGGGAGGGGGGGGTGCAGACTCTGAGACTAGGACTAAGGTGAGAGGCGGGGGTTCTGGAGCTGGGGTCTGTGGGGGGTGGGATGCTATGCACGGTGGTGAGACGGGGGGTGCTGACTCTGGGACTGGGCCCGGGCTCCACACTCTGGTATTTCCTGGCCTGGGCCGGCGCCCGGGATGCTGGCGGCTTCAGCAGCTGAGTGGCCCCGGGAGAGGCGGTGTGGGTTACACCACTCCCCGAACTGGGCTCCCCCTCTCCCCGGCCCCAACCCCCCCCCCCCCCTTCTGATCCTCACACGACCGGGGCTTCATTGGACCACCCACCCCCGGCTCACACACAGACAGCACCCCCCCCCCCTCACCCGGGCGTGCGGCGGGCAACAGCCGGTGTGTGTGCGTGTGTGTGTGTGCGTGCCTCCCCCCGCCCCACGACGGGAACTGTCCGCTGAATATCTGCACAGGAATTGTACGAGGATGAGGAATGCTCCCAGCTTCCGATCCTGGCACCGCGCTCCGGCACCACAGACACACACTGTTGATGGGGTTAGCAGCTGTGGTGGCTCCAGTGACAGAGGGGGGGAGCCAGAAAGAGAGACAGAGGGGGCGATACAGAGGAGTAGAGTCAGAGACAGAGAGAGATGGAGAGGGAGAGAGAGAGACAGATAGTAAGAAAGATAGAAACAATGAGAGACCCAGAGAGAGACACTCACTCACTCACTCACTTCCACACACATACATTGTCCTTGTGCTGGGCGTGCTCCCAACACCACAGGTTGCCCGACTCCAGTTAACTCCAGTTTAACCAGTCAGATCCAATCAAAGTGTCATAATATGAGGTTCCAGGGAAACGGAGGAGCTTGTATGTAAAACTATGAGAGGCACATATAGGATACACAGCCAGTTATTTTTTCCCCACCGTGGAGAAATGAAAGACCAGAGGGCACAGCTTTAAGGTGAGAGGGGTAAAGTCTAAAGGAGATGTGCGGGGCAAGTTTTTTACACAGAGGGTGGTGAGTGCTTGGAACATGCTGCCAGGAGTGGTGGTGGAGGCAGATATGCTAGAGGTGCGTAAGAGGCTTTTGTATAGGCACATGGATATGCAGGGATGGAGGGATATGGATTACTTGCAGGCAGGATTACGTTGGTTGGGGATCACCTGGATAGGGTGCCGCTCCAGGAGACTGGAGTTTGAAAATGCACTAAAACCTGTCGATGCTTGCATGTGGGCTCAGTGGACTATTTCCATGCAGTTTGTACTAATTGGGGATTGAACTTCGGCATGGCAATATTTTACTGAACTGTATGCATTGGAAAAAATTTCACTGTACGTCTGTACATGTGATAATAAAGAACCATTGGTCTTGGCAACATGTTTGGCATCGACATTGTGGGCCGAAGGGCCTGTTCCTCGTGTTGGATTGTGCTATGTTTTAATCTGTGGTTTTATTCACTGGCCTTTACTGTAAGTGTTATTGATCTGTGTGCCAGCACCAGGCCAGCTCTGCACATGTAAACAAACGTGTTGTAATTACGGCCAGGCCAGACCGCTCCCTGACCAGTAACGCGCCCGCACACAAGCGTACACACACACACACACACATGCACGCACACATGCACGCACGCACGCACACACACACACACACGCACACACAAACACACCTCCCCACTAGGATTATCAGCAGCTTCCAATTTACCACTGATCACAAACCCATCCATGCTGACTAAAATGCCCTATGTAAGATAATCCCATTTGGCCGCAATTATACCATATTCCTCTAAACTTTCATATCTATGTACCTCTCCAAGCATCTTAAATGTTGCTATTATACCTGCCTCAACTACCTCCTCTGGCAGCTTGTTCCATATACCCGCCATCCTTTGTATGAAAAAGATGCCCATCAGGTTCCTATTAAATCTTGCCCCTCTCACCTTCAATGTATGTACTCTGGTTCTTGGTTCATCTATTCTGGGTGAAAGTCTGTACATTTACCCTATCTATCTCATGATTTTATACACCGCTATAACATCACCCCTCGGGCTCCTGCACTCCAAGGAATAAAGTCCTAGCCTGTCTAACCTCTCCCTATAGCTCAGGCCCTCACATCCTGGCAACATCCTTGTAAATCTTCTCTGTACCCTTTCCAGTATAACAACATCCTCCCTATAGCAGGGTGACCATGTCTGACCACAATACCCCAGGTGTGGGCTCATCTGCGCTTTCCCGGCAGAGTGTTCTGTGCTGTTCTGAGCTGGCGAAATGTTTATTATTTAGGTTGAGAGACACGAACCTCAATTTAACTAAAAGTCGCCACCGCCCTGCAGTGCGTTGAGACATGTCTGCTGTTTTCAGAATCATGTAGGATTTCTCTCGGATCATCAAGAAAAGGGCTCTGCTCCGGGTTGAAGCTGCTGACTCGGGGCTGGGATGTGAAGCCCATGCGTGAGGAGACATCCTTGCCTGGACTAACACTGGGCTCTGAAGGAGAGCGGGTCCACCCGTAAATTGGCTCAAGTGATTCAGTGGACAAGAAGCGTCCTTGACTCGTGTTTGGCCACTCGAGGGTGATGTGTCTCTCAGTGCCCAGTATTTGTGTCTACCCTGTCAGTCAGACCTGAAACATCGTCCGTCCACACCCTCCACAGTTGCTGAATTCCTCCAGCACTTTGTGTTTTGCTCAAGATTCCAGCATATGCAGTTCCTGCAATCTCCATTTAAGGGGCACTTGGCAAATGGGGCTGGCGTAGATGGGGCATCTATGTCATCATGGATGAGTTGGGCAGATGGGCCTGTGTCGGTACTGTATGGCTCGAGGGGTTACGGTGAGCCCAGTAACACTAGGCAGGAGGAAGTGATGGTCAGTGTGGTTCCACAGAGTCTCGTGTCCTGGTCAGTTGTGGACACGTTGATGGGGATTGTCCCAAAAAACAGCTCTGACTCTGTAATGTTGTTCTGGACGCCAGTACCTCTCTCCCCGGCCATGCCTGGTGCAGCATGCATCTCGGCGAGATGCCTCTCTCATCAATGTGGGAGCCCCCTTGCGTGTGATGCAGGTGAGTCTGTACAGCTGTGAGCAGCCGCTTTTGGAGCAGTTCCTCCAGCAGATGCTGCCGGTTTGCTCCCGGCCTGTTGTGACAGGCTTTTCCGCCCATTGAGCAAACGTACTCGGATTGCTAACTGTGCAGCTTTACAAGAACGTTCTTGCACCCAGGAAATCACGCCAGTGCACTCATGCCAAGAGTGGTGGAGGGAGAGGGAGAGGGATGGGGAGCACAGTGAAGTCTGCATGCAACAGGCTCGGCCAGTGAACCACTGGCATTTGTGTCGCGCCTTCAACTACACAGTAACTAATCATTGCGCAGTTGTGCTGTGGTTCACAGTGGTTATTGGGTAAAGGAGGCGTTGGCTGGCAGTGGGCAGCGCCCGGCAGCTGGTGTTGGTACGGGAGTTGTTTATTATTGTCACCTTACTGAGATACAGTGAAAAGCTTTTGTTTACTGTCATATCATACTGTACACAAGAGTACAATCAAACCATATATAAGTACAACAGGTAGTGCAAAGAGAAAAAAACCAAAGTGCAGAATATAGCGTCTAGCATTAAAGCATAACAGTTCCAGAGAAAAAGTCTCAGGTCTGCAATGAGGTTGGTTGGAAGATCGCCACAGCCTCACAATACCAGAGACCTGAGTTTGATCCTGACCACGGATGCTGTCTGTGTGGAGTTTGCATGTTCTCCCTGTGATCGCATGGGTTTCATCCGGGTGCTCTGGTTTCCCCCCACATCCTAAAGACGAGCGGAACGGTGGGTTAATTGGCCACTGAAAGCTACCCGGGCATGCGACCACACAAAGTGATGGGGAATCGATGGAGATGTGACAATGGATGAGTTTCAGGGGTACACAGCAATGCTGTGGCAGGCCGCCAATGGGTTCGCTATTCAGTGCGGCCAATAACCTCGCTGTTCAGGGCGTCCAATGGGCTCAAGGTTTAAGGCAGCCAATGGTGGGGTGGGGTGGGGTGGTGATGGTCACGTGCTGAGCCCATACTGTGGGTCACCACCTGAGAAATGGAGGAGTATGGACCAGGCACAGGCAGGTAGGACTAACTCGGTGAGGCAATTTGGGCTGAACAGCCTGTTTCCATAGTGTATAGGTCAGACTCTAAAAGGGCTCTTTGGCCTAACTTGCCCATGCTGGTCAAGTTGTCCATCTAGACACACACACACTCTCACTCCCTCTTTTTTCTCCTGATACGTGACTGCAATCATCCATGTCACGGCCTGCCTGGTCGTTGCTGAGTCAGTAACCAGGTGATGTCGGGCTTGTCTCAACATTGGTCATGTAGCGTGAGACAGACTTGCGATCAGTCGGCTCCCGCCCCCATCCCGCTTCCCCGCCCACTTCCCCCCTGCTTCTCCACCCCCTGCCCCTCCCAGCCCTGTCACCCCCTTCTCCACCCCCCGTCCCCGCCCCACAGATTGGCCAAGTGTCCGGCGTCCACTGTCGGCACAGATTGGGCAATGGCATCCACTGCTATTCCTGGCCACTTGGCCGGAGAGATGTTGGAGTTGATTTATTATTGTCATGTGTACCGGGATACAGTGAAAAGGCTTGCGTTCTATCCAGTCATACTATACATGAGTATAATCAAACCATACAAGTAGAACAGTTAGTGCAAAGAGAAAAATACTGCAGAATATAGTGTTACAGTGTTACAGCATTACAATAACAGAGAAAGTGCACATAAAAAGGTGCAAGGGCCACAATGATGTAGGTCGGAAGATCGTAACTATTCCCTAGCTTATGGGAGGACTGTTCGGTAGTCTGATAACAGCAGGGAAGAATCAGTTCCTGAATCTGGTAATTCGTGCTTTCAAGCTTTGTATCTTCTGCTTGACAGGAGAGGGGAGAAGAGGGAATGATCCTTGTTGAGAAGAATGATCCTTGATTATGTTGTAATCTGAGGCATCATCCAGACTTAGACTGCAGTGTGTTTTTGAATGGCCTGGTTCAAGATCCACACTGCGGCACAGTGGCTTAACGATGCTCTATCTCCAAACTATAAACTAAACTAAACTAAATCAACCACTCAATAGACAATAGACAATAGGCGCAGGAGTAGGCCATTCGGCCCTTCGAGCCAGCACCGCCATTCAATGTGATCATGGCTGATCATCCACAATCAGTACCCCATTCCTGCCTTCTCCCCATATCCCCTGACTCCGCTATCTTTAAGAGCCCTATTTAGCTCTCTCTTGAATGTATCCAGAGAACCGGCCTCCTGAGGCAGAGAATTCCGCAGACTCACTATCTGTGTGAAAAAGTGTTTCCTCATCTCCGTTCTAAATGGCTTACCACTTATTCTTAAACTGTGGCACCTGGTTCTGGACTCCCCCAACATCGGGAACATGTTTCCTGCTCATCGAGCTCAAGCTGAGAGGACAGCTAGAGCTTCACCATGTTGTGTGTGGTTTCATGGATCACGCTGTGGGCAGCGATGCCAGGATGGTTGGGGGGGAGGAGTGGAACTTGCGGTTAAGTGATTTATTTTAGTTTAGAGATATAGCGTGGAAACAGGCCCTTCAGCCCAACAAGTCTGCGACGACCAGTGATCACCCATACACTAGTTCTATCCTACACACTAGGGACAATTTACAAAAGCCAATTAAAATTAACCAACAAACCTGTACGTCTTTATGATTTGGATGGAAACCGGAGCTCCCAAAGAAAACCCACGCGGTCACGGGGAGAACGTAGAAACGCCGTACAGGCACCTGTAGTCAGGTCCGAACCAGGGCTGTGGCGCCGTGAGGCAGCAGCTCTATCGCTGCTCCACTGTGCCGCCTTAATGGGGCATGTGGGGGGGGGGAGGAGGGGGGAGAGTGTACAAAAGGTGCAGTGATGGGGTGAAGAGGGAAGGGGGATGGAGCACAGAGTGAAGTGTCGGCATGGGCCCCATAACCAGTTATGACAGTATTGTGTAGAGATCCAACTGCTCAAGGAGCAGACGGCTTGCCTTCACACACCCTGCTGTTAGCTCCTGCCCTGCTGCACGCCGTTTCCCAGTAAATAAACGGCCAGCTGTTTCTCATTGCCGGCTCCCCTCTCCCTCATTTGGCAGCTACCTCACACGGCGCAGGCAGTGAGAGCTGGGCGTGTGTGCAGAGCATCCTTACTTCATGGAAACGTACCGAATAGTGAAAGGCCTCAATAGAGTGGATGTGATGAGGATGTTTCCATTAGTGGGAGAATCTAGGACCAACGGTGGAGTGGCTTAGCGGTTAGAATCTAGGACCAATGGGCACAGCCTCAGAACTAAAGGATGCACCTTTAAAAAGAATGGAATAGGGGATAGGATCTGGAACTTGTGCTCAGGACAGTGGGGACATGGGGACCCTCCACAGTCCTGTGGGCACAAGGTGGCGGCTCTCAATCAACTGAGTACAACAGTCGGGAAGTCATGTTGCCAAACTTTATAAAACTTTATAAAAAATTTCAGACACAAGATAACTGCAGATGCTGGAATTTTGAGCAAAACACAAAGTTGAACTCGGCAGGTCAGGCTTTGCCCAGCCCCTCCTCTCTTCCAGCTTTCCCAGCCCTGCTACAATCCGTCTGAAGAAGGGTCCCAACCAGAAACATTTACCTATCCATGTTCTCCAGGGATGCTGCTCGACCATCTGAGTTACTCCAGCATTTTGTGTCTGCACTAGCTTTTCTGTCTTCTTTCTGTACTCCGTCTCAATTTTTGTGATTCCCCCCCATAAGTGGTGTCATCTGCAAACTAGCAGAGTCGGAGCTGAATTTGGCCGCACAGTCGTGAGTGTATAGGGAGTTTAGTGGGGGTCAGAGAACGTATCCTTGAGGGGCACCGGTGTTGAGAGTTCTTGTGGTGGGAATATTGTTACTGATTTCACTGTATGTGGTCCAGTTTAAATGTATAGTTTTAGAGATACAGAGAGTTTTAGAGAATCCTTCGGCCACCAAGTCCATGCCGACCAGCGATCACTCCATACACTAGCACCGTCCTACACAGTAAGGACAATTTACAATTTTTACCAAAGCCAGTTAACCTACAAACCTATCCGTCTTTGGAATGTGGGAGGAAACCGGAGCCTCCGGAGAAAACCCATGCGGTCACAGTACAAGATCCATGCAGACATCACCCATAGTCAGGATCGAACCTGGGTCTCTGCTGTAAGACAACAACTGTACCGCTGTGCCACTGTGTGAGTGAGGCAGTCGAGGATGCTGTGGCAGAGGGGTGACCTGCCTCCTGGGTGCTGGAGTTTGGAGATGCAAGTCTGGCCCAGCGATCCACCCGGAGATGCAGGCTTCTCTCTGTCCTCTAGGCTGGACGGCAACAACAGGACCCTTGTGCTGCGGCCTGTAGCGAGCCTGCTGTTCACGGTGAGTCTGGGGAGGCAGCTTCAAAGCAATGTTTCCATAAAGGAATGATTCCTAATGTGTGTGTGGCAGTGGAAAGTTGGGCTAATTTGCTGCCACACTAGGCTGATTGTTCAGACTGTGTACGGCTGGGTATGCCGGCTCCATAAACCAGCGGCAGTCCCTGCGGGAACCCTGCCCTCTTGATCTCTGCTCCAGGAACATTAGCACTGCCTCTTGTTTGACCCCAGCCCACTCCCTCCCACATGCACTCCCCCTCAGGCCGTCAGATCAGGGGGCTCGGGGAAATTTGACCCTGTACAGGGGCCGTTCAGCCCATTGACTCCATACTGCCCTGTGGGGAGGGAAGAGCGGTCTGTCTCTCCACCCCGCACTTTAGAGATACAGTGTAGAAACAGGCCCTTCAGCCCACCAGGTCCGCGCCGACCAGCAATCACCCCGTATACAGGCACTATCCTACACACTAGGGACAATTTACAATATACAGAAGCCAATTAACCTACAAACCTGCACGTCTTTAGGATGTGGAAGGAAACTGGAGCACTTGGAGAAAACCCACACGGTCACAGGGAGAACGAGCAAACTCCATACAGACATCATCCCGTAGTCTGGATCGATCCGGGGTCTCTGGTGCTATGAGGCAGCAACTCTACCATTGTGCCACTGTGCTGTCCCTTTAGCAATGAGTGTTGATGTGGGGAGGTGTGCGTTCAGTTTGGTCACCCTGTTGTAGGAGCGATGTGGAGAGGATGTAGAGGAGGTTTATCTAAATGCCACCTTCATTTGGGTGGTATTAGCTGCAGCGAGAGTTTGGGCAAACTTGAACTTTCCCCTGGAACATCAGAGGTTGAGAGGCGACCTGATAGAAGTATATAAAATTGTGAGAGGCATAGACATTGTAGACTGTCAGAACCTTTTCCCGCAGAGTGGAAATGTGTAACACAAGTGGGCATAGCTTGAAGGTGACGGGCAAAGTTTAATGGAGATGTGCGGGGCATGGTTTTTTTTACACTGTGGTGGTGGAGGCAGATACGATAGTGGTGTTTAAGCTTTTAGATAGGCACATGTATATGCAGGGAACGGAGCGATATGGATTGTGTTCAGGCAGAGGAGGGGGATCATTTTCCTGCAACTCGCATGAAGTGATTCATCGGTTGCAGAGCAATGGCCGACCAGGAGGAGGACAGACATCCAGATGTTGACATCAGCTGTCACCGGGATGGGCTGCTATTTATTCACAGCAGTGTGTGCTCACACTGCATCTATCTGCAAGGTATGCCGGCGCGCGTCGGTGTGTGTGTGTGTCCATGAACACACTGCTGTGTGTGTCTGTGTGTGTGTGTCCGTGTACACACTGCCGGCACATGGCTGCGTGTGTGTGTCCATGTACACATTGCTGGCTTGTGTCTGTGTATCCGTGTCCACTCTGATGGCTTCTCTGTGTCCGTGTCTACACACTGCCTGTGTATGTCCGTTCCATGCAGTGATGGAAATGGGGGGGTTTGCAGGGGAACAGCGTTCCCCTACTTTTCACTTTCCAGTTTATGTCCAATTTCTGTACTAGGAGTCAGAGTTATTAAATACGGATTATTTTTTTTAAACGACCATGGATAATCGTTTCGAGTCATGCTGCACTGGCCATGAGACGAAAATGATTTGTTAACTACCACTGTTAGCACTTGTTAACACCCAGTAGTTAACACGTAGTTATACAATGTGTCATCAATACATCGATCCACATTCCTCAGTAAATGTAATTCAAGTCAAGTCAAGTCAAGTCAAGTGAGTTTATTGTCATGTGTCCCTGGTAGGACAATGAAATTCTTGCTTTGCTTGAGCACAACAGAACATAGTAGGCATTTACTACAAGGCATTCTATAAATATATACACAATGGTCAATATACTGATAAAGTGCAAATAACAGTATTGGCTAATAAAGTTCAGTGTTATGTCCGAGCCAGGTTTAATAGCCTGATGGCTGTGGGGAAGTAGCTGTTCCTGAACCTGGTCGTTGCAGTCTTCAGGCTCCTGTACCTTCTACCTGAAGGTAGTAGGGAGATGAGTGTGTGGCCAGGATGGTGTGGGTCCTTGATGATGCTGCCAGCCTTTTTGAGGCAGCGACTGTGGTAGATCCCCTCGATGGAAGGGAGGTCAGAGCCGATGATGGACTGGGCAGTGTTTACTACTTGGTCAAAATTGTGTTTTGACCAAGTATTAATGACGCCGCGTTCCTTCGAATAAAATTCACGGGAGAATTTCTTAACTCCCTGTCATTGAGGGGTCCGGACCGCGAGCACAGGCTTCAGGTGTGCAGGTAAAGTCATTCACCCACGTTATTTTATTATTCTCTCACTCTCTCACTCTCTCTCTCTCTCCTCTCTCCCGTCTCTCTCTCCCTCCATCCCTCGTTCTCTCTCCCTCTCTCGCTGTGTCTCTCTGTCTTTCACTCGCTCTCTCACTCCCTCTCTCTCACCCTCTCGCCTCGGCATTCCTGGAATCATTTGGTGTTTTGTGGGGACGGCTGCATCTGTACTTCCTTCCTGTTGGGGGGGGGGGAGCCCTGGCCCGTGGCAGCTCCTGGTCTGTTCCCTCCGCGGATGCCACCTGGCCCGCTGAGTCCCTCCAGCACTCTGTGTGTTTTTGTTTGGCTCTGAGGTTGAAGGTGGATACGGGGGGCTGGGGTGGCTCAGCGTGATGGGCGGCGGCTCTGGAGTGGGTGGCGTTTCAGGTCGAGACCCTTCTTCAGACAATCACAAGTACTCTCACCGACGAGAGTTCAGTTCAGTCTGAAGAAGGGTCTTCTCCCCAGACTCGCTGCCTGTCCTGCTGAGTTACTCCAGCTTTAGATTCAAGATTCAAGAGATTCAAGAGAGTTTATTGTCATGTGTCCCAGATAGGACAATGAAATTCTTGCTATCTTTTTCAATTTCAGAGTTAAATAAAAAAACACAGAGTGCTGGAGGAACTCAGTGGGCTAGGCAGCATCTGTGGAGGGAATGGATTAGCAGTTGTTTCGGGCCAGGTTTCTTCTTCAATAGGAAGGAACTGCAGATCAAAGATACTAGAGCGGATACTAGTATCTTTGCTGCAGATCTGGCATGACATTCTTCCGATTTAAATCTGAATTCCGATTTTATTGTTTCCTATTTGTTAATTTTTTGTGCCCGATTATTTGGCGGCCAATCAACCGCTGTCTCTAAGGGGGTTGCAACCAATCACCGACCAGCTTCCCATAAAATTCTTGTCCATTCAACAAATCAGTCTCCTCTCATCCAATCAGCTGCTGTCTCCAAGGGCATTGTGTCCAATTACATAATGCATTGGTCACTCGGCAGCCAATCAAACACAGTCTCCGAGGGGCATTGTGACCAATCACCGACCTGCTTCCCTCACCGAAACAGATGATGGCTGCAGGCAACACAGAGAGAGATGCAAGAAAGCAGTTATGACATAATACACAATAAACTGTATTACAAATACACAATAAACAAGTTATGCATTCTTGTACTCTTACATGGGTATGACGCACATAAAAAAATTTATCTCCCCCCCCCCTTCCTTCCCAACCTCAGCCTCACGGACCTTAGCATACCCCTAATTCCTAAAACCCATTTCCATCACTGGTTCCATGTCCACACACGCTGGCATATGTCTGCATGTCCGTGTTCGTATTCATACATTCCACTGTGAATCGCCAGCAACTTCCCGCGACCCGGCCCTTCACCGTCAGGCGGTCGGGAACATCCTGTGGCAAAACCCCAGCCAGAGACTGCTCTGGACCAGTGGTCACTGTCGGTCACTCCCTATAACCCCCGACCCCAGCACTTGCACCGAAGACCATGGTACATTGGCCAGTGCAGCCCATCCCTGCACAGTGCTTCCCAGTGCTGCCCATCCCTGCCACAGTGCCGCCCAGTACTGCCTTGCATCATGGCATCGGCACGGTCTCACTAATTTGGACTTTCCAAACTAACCTTCAGACTTACACTGTTTAAGAAAGAACTGCAGATGCTGGAAAAATCGAAGGTACACAAAAATGCTGGAGAAATGCTGGCTGGAAAATGCCTCACCCGCTGAGTTTCTCCAGCATTTTTATCTACCTTCAGACTTGCACTGGCGACTTCGGGCTCAGTTTTTTGTTGCAATATTTGGGTTTTTATTTATTTCTGTTTATTATGTTATCTATTGAGTACTGTGTGTACAACCTGGTATGCTGAGCAAGTGAAATGTAATTGTTCCGTTTTGGTACATATGAGAAGGAACGGGTGATGTTTCGGGTCGAGACCCTTCTTCAGACTGTCAGGGGAGTGGGAAACTAGAGATATGGAAGGGTAAGATGTGAAAACGACAGATCAAAGCAGACGTTAATCAGGAAATGTAGAATGGTTCAATGTTGGCTGAGAAGGTGACAATAAGGCCTACAAAGTTTGTATGCCTCGTTGTCTGCTTTGATCTCTCATTTTCACACCTTACATTCTCTGTGCACCTTTCCATACCTCTAGTTTCACTCACCCCTGACTCTCACTGAAGAAGGTCTTGACCCGAAACGTCACTCGTTCCTTCTCTCCAGAGATGCTGCCTGTCCCGCTGAGTTACTCCATCATTGTGTGTTAATTTTCGGTGTAAATTAGCATCTGCAGTTCCTTCCTACACACGTCTCTGTCTGAAGGTGGCCCGGTGAAATCTGAACTCCGAGTCAATAGTCAATTTCAAGTATCACCAGATCTTGCTGGAAAACATGCAGAGGGAGTTGTGAAAGGACT
Organism: Malacoraja senta; assembly: GCA_038087875.1. Lineage (NCBI taxonomy): Eukaryota > Metazoa > Chordata > Chondrichthyes > Rajiformes > Rajidae > Malacoraja > Malacoraja senta. The sequence continues at coordinate 56,047 of JAXLNO010004327.1, forward strand.
CTGACTCCCGTCTCCCTGTGATGTGGGCAGAGCTGGCCGGAGATCACACACAGTGCCTGCAGCCCGGAGTTAGTGCCGTACACCACAGCCGCTGCCTGGCACTGCCCCTGCGTTCCGATCTCTTTCATTCAACAAGGAGCTAGAGCACAAACTCAGTGTGGCTCTGTGCAGTGAAAGGAGCGAGTGAGACAGTGTTAGCAGTTTCCTGAGCTCCTAGAGAGTGGCAGCAGGATATGATGGGTGTCCCTGCCTCTCCCGTCAAAGCCCTCATTCATCGGGCAGTCAGCATGCCAGCCCTCGCACTATCCCCACAGGCTGCTCCCTTGTAGAGGCGAGCGCGGCTGCCTGTTTTGATGTGAACTTGTACAGGAAGGTGTTTCACAACTGGCATGGTTTCTGAGAAGCTGCATGTCAGGAATGTGAAGTATGTGTTGGAACGGCAGCGACTGAAGGTCCCACACAACTCTCTTTCACGGGCCGAGCTGTGCTGGAAGCACTCCCTGCTTGCAGCCTCACTTCTCTCTGTCTCTGCAACCCCCCCCCCCCCCCTTAGTGGAGCAGGAGCTGCAGGGAGCAGAGAGCGGGAGCAGGAGCAGGTCAGCGAAAGTGGGTGACAGGTTCACCAAGGCCTGGCACACAGAGGCAGCTACACGGGAGAGTGGACGGAGTGTTACCGCCATGGGGCAGGGAACTGGACACAAAGCACGGAGTCACAGAGTCGTACAGCATGGAAACAGGTCATTCGGCCCCAAACGTCCATGCCGACTAAGGTGTCCCATTTAAGCTAGTTCCATTTACCCACAGTTGACCCATAACCCCCAAAACCTCCCCTATCCATGTACCTGTCCAAATGTACTATCACAACGTTTAAGAAACATTTAGACAGGTACATGGATAGGACAGGTTTAGAGGGATATGGGCGAAATGCAGGCAGGTAGGACGAGTGTAGATGGGACATCTTGGCCAGTGGGCAAGTTGAGCTGAAGGGTTAGTTTACACACTGTATGACTATGTCTGTTATAGTACCTGCCTCAACTATTTCCCGTGGCAGTTCGTTCAATATACCCACTACCCTTTGTGCGAAAAGTTGCCCCTCAGTTTCATATTAAAGCTTTCCCCTCTCGCCTTAAACCCATGTCCTCTGGTTCTTCATTCCCCTACTCTGAATAAAAGGCTCTGTGCATTCACCCTATCAATTCCCCCCATTATTTTAAACACCTCTATAAGATCACCCCTCAGCCACCTGCGCTCCAAGGAATAAAGCCCTAACATGCCCAACTCTCCCTGTAGCACAGGCCCCCGAGTCCTGGCAACATCCTCGTGAATCTTCTCTGCACATGCTCCAGTTTAGTGGCATCCGTCCTACAGCAGGGTGACCAGGACCAAACAAGTACCCTTGCAGTGCCGTGCCCATGATAGGTTTTCAGGGCGTGATCGATCGGCAGTGGGTACGGACTGTGCCCGCACTGGGCCCATTCCAGTTTCTCGTCCAACCCACCGTCCGTACACACCTCGGGCAAACTTCCGGCCCAGTAGGAGGGTTCTCCGCCACTGACCCGCCAGGCACACAGAGAGCCCTGGGTTGTAGCAGCCCCGTGAAATCTTTCCTAACACCGGCTCCAGGGAATTCCAGCTCCCATCTCACTGTCACAGTTACAGCTGGTATGTTCCAGCTTTAGAGTTTAGAGATCCAGCATGGAAACAGGCCCTTCAGCCCACCGGGTCCGCACTGACCATACTACACTAGCTGACAGTAGCACCATACTACACACTAGAGACAATTTACCCTTTAAACCAATTAACCTTCAAACCCGTACGTCTTTGGAGTGTCTGATGAAACCGAAGCAGCCAGAAAAAAAAACCATGTGGTCACAGGGAAAATGTACAAACTCTGTACAGACAGCACCCGTAGTCAGGATCGAACCCGGGTGTCTGGCACTGAGGCAGCAGCTCCACCCGCTGCGCCACTGTGTCACCCTGTTGTTGATATTCACAATGTCCAGATGTGGACAAACCTCTACAGAAGTTTCATCATCTCCCCCCTGGCACCGACCCCATCGTAGGGTCTCCCCTCCCACACCATCCCCTCCCTCATCATCTCCTCCCGTCCCAGGGAAACTAATAGCCAACACTCATCAGCCCTCTCTCCACAGTCCATTGACCCATATAGCACGGGGGTGGGGTGGGGGGGGGGGTTGGGGAGGAGTCTTGTCCCCACTGGGCGTGAGTGGGAGGGTGTCTGTCTGTGCCGGAGTGAGAGGGGAGAGGGGAGAGGGGCACGGTGGGGGCCAGGAACTGTGCCTGGCCTGGAACAGGCAGGGGTAGGGGAGGGTTAATCCCAGCCCCACCGCTCGGGAATGTCGGCTGTGGAAACTTCTCCAGGCCAGTTCCTTCTTTAGGAATTACCTAATGATCTCCTGTTGCTGTGGAAACCCCACGCCGAGCCAAGGCATTGCCGCATTCGACCGGAACAGGGAGGGGGTGGGGGGAAGGGGAAGGGGTGGGGATGAGGGTGATAGGGTGGGGATCAGGATGAGGGGGAGGGGGTTGGGTGGGAATGAGGGAATGGGGATAAAGGGGTGCAATGGGTGAGTGTGGGGATCAGGGTGAGAGGTGGGTGGGGATCACGGTGAGGGGGAGCGATGGGGATGAGAATGTGGGGATGGGTGGGATGGGATGAGGGGGTGGGGATGGGATGAGGGGGTAGGGTGGGAATGAGGGGTGGGGATGAAGGGGTGCAATGGGTGAGTGTGGGGATCAGGGTGAGAGGTGGGGTGGGGATGTGGGGTGGGGATGAGTGAACCTCGCCAGTCTCTGGGTTAGGATATGTTTGGATAATGTCAAACGCAGGCAGGTGGGACTAGTGAAGATGGGGCATGTTTGTCGGCATAGGCAAGTTGGGCAGAAGGGTCTGTCTCCACGCTGTATGACTCTATCCATGCGCCTATCTAAAAGCCTCTTAAACACCACTACCATATCTGCCTCCGCCACCACCCATGGCAGCACGTTCTAGGCCCCACACCCTCTGTGTAACCCCCCCCCCCCCCCGGATGTGAAGCCTTGACTGTGTAGCTGGGCCCACAAGTGTTGCGGTCTCCAGGGGTTTGCTGGTATTTCTCTCGTTCTTGCGGTGTGCGAGTGAAGGACCCATGTGAGATGGGTTGCAGGAATTGTTTATCTCTGTAAACCCTTCCCAGCCAAGAATAACTTGCTCTTGTAAACAGGAGAAGTAGGTTGATCCTCAGGTTAAAGCTTGCATGTGGTTTGAACCTTGAGTCTGTGTTGGCGTTGGCACTGAGGGAATGCCAGCCAGTTGCTGCTCTGGCCTGAGATAGCCTGCCACATTCGGCATGCTAAACACCCTCATCCAAAGACAGCCCCTCTCAGCTCCTCTCCCCTCTCTCTTGCAGTTTCCCAGTGAGCAGCTTGCATGTCCATTGGCTCATGTTGACCTTCGGCCCCGTCTTTGACCCTCCAGGCAGTGATGGTCACCATGAGGACCATAAACCCTGGTCCTCTTACCAGCTGTCGCAGCCGCTCTGATGGGTCAGCCTGGTGCAAGCACAGCCATCGCTGATCTCCCAACCTTGGGGGCTCTTGGTGGGGCAGTGATCACGTTACTGCAGCAGTGATTTGTAAACCTGGACTCGTCATTCAGAGATCCGAGTTCCAAACTCACCATTCAGTTAAAGCTTCAGAATTTGGAGCAATAACATATCATCTGCGGGAAGAAAGTTACTGGACTTGCATCGTGGTTGATTTGGGAGAGTCAGGGGATGTTGTGTCTCACAACCTTGATTGGGGGGTTTTTGAAGAAGCATCGAGAAAGTTGATGAGGTCAAGGCCATAGACGTTGTCTACATGGGCTTCCGCAAGCTCTAATATTCAATGCGCTACGCTGTTCTGGAAGGGATTTGGATGAGAATGGTACATGGCATGATTCGTAAGTTTTCAGATAATATTAGTTATTTTATTTTATTGTTATCTGTACCGAGGTCCAATGAAAAGATTTTGTGCGTGCTAACCAGTCAGCGGAAAGGCAATATATGATTACAATTGAGCCATCCGCAGAGTACAGATACATGATAAAGGGAATAACGTGAATTTAGTCCAATATAAACCCCAGTTAAGTCCGACCAAAGATAGTCCAAGGGTCTCCAATGAGGTATAGTAGCTCTCTAGTTGTTGGTAGGATGGTCAGTTGCCTGATAACAGCTGGGAAGAAACTGGGTAGAAACTGTCCCTGAATCTGGAGGTGGGTGGTACTGTAGACAGTGAAGATGCTTATCAAAAATTACAGTGGGATCTTGATGGGCTGAGGAATGGTTAATGGAGTTTTTATGCAGATAATTGCACGCTGTAGCATTTTTGCATCAAACCTGGGCAGGACCTTCACAGTGAATGGCAGAGCCCTGGAGAGTGTTGTAGAGGGATCTTGGAATGCGTGTACATATTTTCACTGTAGCTGTATCTCACCATCCTGGTATGGATGATGACACTCGCCCTGCTGGTGGACAGGCCGGTGGGAACAACCGGGAGGGAGGGGCATACCAAGAGCACGGGGCGGCGCCAAGAGCAAAGAGGGATCTGGCGGTGGGGGGGGGGGGGGGCTGTGACCAGGTGTGGGGACCCGGCGGTGACCAGGTAGGTCTGGTTTGCCGTTGTGATTGAACCAAGAGCTTTTGTAACTTTGGCTGCGCCGTCAACGTGGCGACTCTTTGTGTACTGCCCAGGTGAGGTCTGCTGTGTGATTTACTGGATTGTATGCAAAAACAAAGTATTTCACTGTACCTTGGTACATGTGAATAAAGTACCATTGAATCATTGAGCTGAGGCAACACTAGTCGACAGCCTGCCCACGACTATGCAGCAGTACCTTGACCTCTTCCAGCTGAACGAGCCGGCCAAGGCTGCAGCAGCCGCCCACACCTTCTTCCTGGCAAATCCCGAGCACATGGAGATGAGGCAGAGCCTGGAACGTTACAAGCAGATGGAGGGCGTCGGGGAGTCTCACTTCATCGACCTGGAAGCACGGCCCTACATGGTAAGAGGGTTCGGGACCTCAGGGGTGGGACGTGTTGGTGGGTTGGGACAGATGCTGGGCTCTCCTGTCTGCTGGGTGCATGCGGGGGATGTTGACATGCGGCAGTAGTGGTCTGTACTCGTGGTGCAATACTTGGGGACTGGGCACCCACCGCAGTGGCATGGATATGTTCTGGGAGATCCACACGCTGAATGGACATCTCCACATGGCAGGGATGGACATCTCCACATGGGTAGGGATGGACATGATCTTCACATGATCCGAGTTGGTCACCATCTCAATGTGGCCTGGGTCAGGCAGTAAAAGACCGGCCCAGATCAGAGGGCTGCTACATTTGGAAGGCTGTCCTGTGTGGTCTTTGACCTGTTGCCAATGTGTGAGTTGTAACGGTAGCCGGTCTGTTGGCAGGAGGCCTTCGACAAGGGGCTGAAGCACTATGACGAGGAGCAGTATTCGCTGGCCATCAGTGCGTTCGAGGAGGCCATGCGACAGTTCTGGGAGGCGGAGACGGAGTGCCGTGCCTTGTGCCAGGGGCCTCAGGAGGTTGAAGACATTGAGCAGCATAGAGGGCTGCACCTATACGAAATCATCGCAGGTAGGACCGGTGTTTGCACACGTGGAAACCCCTTCTCCAGCAGTGATCTCCCTCATGGGGCAGTCAGAGTGTACAGGGACAATCCAGCACGGAAACAGGCCCTTCAGCCCAACATGTCCATGCTGACCAAGATGTCTGTGCAGACACGCTAGACACTGCAGATGCTGGAATCCTAAGCAAAACACGAAGTCAGCAAGTCAGGCAGCATCTGTGGGGGAAATGGACAGACGACAGTTTCGGTCGGACCCTTCTTCAAGTCCAGGCCCCATCCTGTCTCTCCTATAACTCAAGCCCCCCAGTCTCAGTTACATCTTTGAGAATTTTCTTTCATCTAATTGGAGTAATGCCATTCTTCCTGTAGCTGGGTGACCAGAATATATCCAAGTGTGGTCTCACCATCTACTTGTACAGCTGTAACATGACATCCCAACTCCTGTACTCAGTGCCTCGTTAATGAAGCCCAGAATAAACCTTCATCAAATTTTTCCACCTGTGTTGATATTTTCAGGGAATGATGTGCTTTTATCCCTAGTTACTCTGTTCTACTACACACCCCAGACTGCAGAACAAAGAACTGCAGATGCTGATTAATTCCAAAGATAGACACAAAGTGCAGAGTAACTCAGTGCGTAAGGCAGCATCTCTGGAGAAAAACGATGGGTGACATTTCAGGTAGGATCCTCTTCCGTCTTAAAATAGGGGGTTGGGGAGCTGAAGGGTTGGAGGTGAGAAAAGACCAGGATCAATCAGGGGCAGCCACAAATGACCTCTTTGGGCTGTTGTTGGCTTGGGAAAGTGGTTTGTGTCACTGTGTGTCCTGCCTTGCGTTCACTTCCCATAACTTCTCTACTTCTCACATGTCTGAATTAAACCCCATCTGCCACTCCCTTGTCCACCTTCCCAGTTGACCTGAGACAACATTCTTCACTGCCCAGCCCTCCACCTGTTTTGGTGTCAACTGCACACTTACTCATCTTGCCACCTATGATCTCATACAAGTCCTTGTTTTAAATACAGACCGGTAAAGGACCCAGCACCGATCCCTGCAGCACACAACTGGTCTTGGGCCATGCACATCATATACCTGCATTGCCATCTTCAAATATCTATGGATGTACTCCAAGGCCCCTCTGTTCTTCATTACTCACCATGCTATGGGTTGGACACATCTTCAGAA
>JAXLNO010004328.1:0-30426 GCA_038087875.1 Malacoraja senta
TTGGTGTTGTCTTGTTGCATTATTGTTTGTTTGGTTTATGTATGTACTGTACAGTGCCCTCCATAATGTTTGGGACACAGACCCATCATTTATTTATTTGCCTCTGTACTCCACAATTTGAGATTTGTAATAGAAAAAAGTCACATGTGGTTAAAGTGCACATCGTCAGATTTTAATAAAGGCCATTTTTATACATTTTGGTTTCACCATGTAGAAATTACAGCAGTGGTTATACATAGTCCCCTCATTTCAGGGCACCATAATGTATGGGACACAACAATGTCATGTAAATTAAAGTAGTCATGTTTAAGATTTTGTTGCATATCCTTTGCATGCAATGACTGCTTGAAGTCTGCGATTCATGGACATCATCAGTTGCTGGGTGTCTTCTCTGGTGATGCTCTGCTAGGCCTGTATTGCAGCCATCTTTAGCTTATGTTTGTTTTGGGGGCTAATCCCCTTCAGTTTTCTCTTCAGCATATAAAAGGCATGGTCAATTGGGTTCAGATCAGGTGATTCACTTGGCCACTCAAGGATTGATCATTTTTTAGCTTTGTAAAACTCCTTTGTTGCTTCAGCAGTATGTTTGGGATCATTGTCTTGCCGTGGAATGAACCCCCGACAAATGAGTTTGAGGCATTTGTTTGAACTTGAGCATCAGTATTGTATCATCAATGTAGATAAGTGAGCCAGAACCTTCAGCAGCCATACATGCCCAGCCCATAACACCCCCACCACCGTGTTTCACAGATGAGGTGGTATGCTTTGGATCTTGAGCAGTTCCTTCTCTCCTCCATCTTTGCTCTTGCCATCACTCTGATATAAGTTAATCTTTGTCTCATCTGTCCACAAGACCATTTTGCAAAAACTGTGGTTGCTCTTTTAAGTACTTCTTGGTCAACTGTAATCTGGCCATCCTATTTTTGCGGCTAACCAGTGGTTTGCATCTTGCAGTGTAGCCTCTGTATTTCTGTTCATGAAGTCTTCAGCAGACAGTGGTCATTGACAAATCTACACCCGACTCCTGAAGAGTATTACTGATCTGTCGGACAGGTGTTTGAGGATTTTTCTTTATTATAGAGAGAATTCTTCTGTCATCAGCTGTAGAGGTCTTCCTTGGCCTGCCAGTCCCTTTGCGATTAGTAAGCTCAACAGTGCTCTCTTTCCTCTTAATGATGTTCCAAACAATTGTTTTTGGTAAGCCTAAGGTTTGGCTGATGTCTCTAACAGTTTTATTCTTCTTTCTCAGTCTCATAATGGCTTCTTTGACTTTCATTGGCACAACTTTGGTCCTCATGTTGATAAACAGCAATAAACGTTTCCAAAGATGACGGAAAGACTGGAGGAAAGACTAGGTGCTGAGAGCTCTCTTATACCTGCATTAAGGAGGCAATTAAACACACCTGAGCAATTACAAACGCCTGTGAAGCCATGTGTCCCAAACATTATGGTGCACTGAAATGGGGGGGACTATGTATAAACACAGCTGTAATTTCTACATGGTGAAACCAAAATGTATAAAAATGGCTTTTAATAAAATCTGACAATGTGCACTTTAACCACATGTGATTTTTTATATTACAAATCTCAAATTGTGGAGTACAGAGGCAAATATATAAATGATGGGTCTTTGTCCCAAACATTATGGAGGGCACTGTATGTATGTATAGTCCTGACATCCCAGGAATCAGTCTGGTGAACCTTCTCTGCACTCCCTCTATGGCAATAATGTCCTTCCTCAGATTTGTAGACCAAAACTGTACGCAATACTCCAGGTGTGGTCTCACCAAGACCCTGTACAACTGCAGTAGAACCTCCCTGCTCCTATACTCAAATCCTTTTGCTATGAATGCTAACATACCATTCGCTTTCTTCAGTAGGCATGCAGGTGCAGCAGGCAGTGTAGGCTCGAAGGGCCGAATGGCCTACTCCTGCACCTATTTTCTATGTTTCTATGTTTCTATACTGAACTTTTTTTTTGTTTATTGTATTGTTTACAGAGTACTGTGATTACATATTATGATGTGTTGCTGCAGTAAGTATTTCATTGTTCTGTTTGGTACATATGACAATGAAACACTCTTGACTATTGAAAGCTTTAACCGCCCATTTGAACCCTGACTCTAATAAAGCTGGTGTTATGCTGCAAAACAGCAATAAAAATGGACCACATTCTTCATGACATTTCCTGGCAGGTAATGGAATCATGAGGTTTCATTCACTCTGGGACAAGGGATGATCATTCATTCTGCTGCTTCGTTTGGGAATCAAAGAGTTTTTTTCCGCTGGAGGTCTTTGACAAAGTTCCGGGCAATGTACCAATCATGTGCTCAGACAGTGTCCGTCTTAAATGCACTCCAGTCAGTCTCTTACAATATGGATATAGCACAAGGATGAAAATATGTGATTTTTTAGTTCCAAGTTGTTGTCATGGAGTTTAGCTAATGATTTGACTTTACGTGGAATTCTCTTCATAAATATTGCCTTGCAAAAAGGAGGCAAGCGCATTTTGGAACCGCTTAATTTTACATAAAACATTGATTTCTGTCATGCCATTCCACTATCATTAAACTGCCCGTTGAAAAGTGTGCAAGTTCAAAAGAACATCAACTCAACAGAACATAGCCTGAAGAAGGGTCTCGACCCGAAACGTCACCCATTCCTTGTCTCCAGAGATGCTGCCTGTCCCGCTGAGTTACTCCAGCATTTTGTGTCTACAGAACATAGCACAGTACAGATTGTAGAAACAAAGAACTGCAGGTGCTGGTTTATACCAAAGATAGACACAACATGTTGACTCACTGGGTCAGGCGAGAAAGGTTCAGGACCAATCAGGGTTAGCCACAAATTACTTCAGGCAGGACGTTGCCTGGTAGGCTATCTTTAGTACAATAGAGCACAGGAACAGGCCCTTCGGCCCACAATGTCTATGCTGATCATGATGCCAAAATAAACTAATCTCATCTCCTGCACATGATCCATAAACCTCTATTTCTGCATATCCATTTGTTTATCTAAAAGCCCCAAACGGCGCTATTGTATCTGCCCCCCACCACCACCCCTGGCAATGCATCACCCACCAATCTCCCCTGGCACCACCACCCCTGTCAGTGCATCACCCACCAACCTCTGTGCAAAAGAAAACTTGCCCGACAAGTCTCCGTTAATCTTTGCCCCTGTCACATTAAAGCTATGTCCTCTAGTATTTGACATTTCCATCTAGCAAAAAGGCTCTGATTATCTACACTGTCTATATCTCACGTAATTTTATATACTTCTATCAGGTCTCCCCTCAGCCTCTGACGTTCCAGAGAAAGCAATTAAAGTTTATCGAAACTCTTTGCAGCTAAAACCACCTAATCCAGGCAGAATTCTGGTAAATAAAATTGCCATATTCACTAACAAATCATATTTCATCATCAGTTCCAAATAAATCCCACTTATAAAGCTGCATATCCCCCTGGGTTAGGATTTAATTATCTCTCCCTGAAAACATCTCACCTTCTCTAATAAAGATCTGCCAGAAACCAATACAAAACTACAGACTTTGAATTTAATGAGCCAGAATTGTAAGCAACACTTCATGCCTTATCCAGTTCAAAGAAAGGCAATTGTTATTTGAGAAAAAAAAACAAATAAACTGTGAGAATTAATCCCAGGTGCTGGATATACTAGTTTTGAGCTTTGAACTTTCTTTAATCGGATTTTATCAGACTTCAATGTTATATTTTACACTAAATGGAAAGCTTGACTTCAATCTGAAGGGTTCCGACCTGAACCATCCATGTTCTCCAGGGATGATCAGGTTATAGGAACAGAATTGGGCCATTCGGCCCATCGTGTCTACTCCGCCATTCAACCATGGCCAATCTTTCCCTCTCAACCCCATTCTCCTGCCTTCTCCCCACAACCCCTGCCACCCTTACTAATCAGGAATATGTCACTTCACCTTAAAAATACCCAATGACGGCCTCCACAGCCTTCTATGGCAATGAATGCTGCTTGACCTGCTGAGTTACTCCAACACTTGGTATTCTCCTGAACAATTGAAAATTACCTGGTTATTATTTTTTTCATGTGCTTAAAGAATCATAAACGTAACAAGATTAGAGATATCTCTGGGCTGTTAAAAATAACGTACTGTTGGTTTAAGACGTTGCCTCTCCACACTGCCTCCAGGGCTGCAGTTGATATTTAGACAAAGAGTCAAGAGTGTTTTATTGTCATATGTCCTAGATAGAACAATGAAATTCTTACTTGCAGCAGCACAACAGAATATGTAAATATTGTACAAATGTGCTGGATTAAAAGTTTCTGAAATAATAAGTATATTTGTGCGTTTATTAAGAAAATTGCTCGGTGACAGTTCGTTCTGTTGATCTTTTCAATGATTGATACTTTATTATTATTCAGCTGTTTCATCGTTATTCAGCTATTATCAGGCAACAGAACCATTAGCAACCGTTTGCATTGTGTATCTCTGGCAATGCTAAAGCAAATTGGGAATGGGACTGACAATTTCAGAAAACGCACACCTCCAGATTCAGGGACAGTTTCTTTCCGGCTGTTATCAGGCAACTGAGCCATTCTATCACCAACTAGTCTTGACCATTGAAGATCCTCAGACTATCTTTAATAGGACTTTACTGGACTTTATCTTGTACTAAAAGTTATTCCACTTATCATATGTACACGGTGGACAGCTTAATTATAATCATGTATAGTCTTTCCACTGACTGGTCAGCATGCAACAAAAGTTTTTAATTGTGCCTCGGTACATGTGACAATAAGCTAAACTAAATATTATTGACCAAAAAAACAAAAATAACATTAGTTTCTCAGTAGAAATGACTGGTGATGTCAATGCACATTGACCGTATCAGTCAGTCTTGGGGCAACAAGGAGCGTGGAACTACTTCTCTGCAAAACACACTACCCTACAGTGAACGCTACCACATTCCAGTCCTGTTGCTAAGGGATCGTATGGGCTTGGTGCACAAAGAACAATGAAGGATTTATTTAAAGTTGGCCATGAAGATTTAGAGATTTGTATTGGCTTTTCATGCCCTTGTTCCAGAACGGCATGGAGGAAGGAAATTAAAGTACTTTTGAAACAGATTTTACTGTGATGGTGGCTCTTGTAATAACCCAAGTACAGAGTAAAGTGAGATTTGCCAACTTTTAGTAAATATCACTGGATCTTTTCCCCACGTTGTTTGTGACACATCATTCAAAACCAAACTTGTTTTGGTATTATCGTATTTTTGCAAGGAAAATATTAGTTGCCCTGCCTAAGTATTTCTGGTTTAATTTTGAATATAAAATATACCATCAAATCGTACTGTAATAGTTATGTGAGAGAAAGTCCTGTTCTCTGTATTTATTGTTCAATGTTTTGTTGTTTCCATGGAGGCTTGCTTTTTAATTCACTCTTCATTCTTTCCCCCTCCTGTGTGATATCCTTTTCAATGCTGCATGACTGTAATAACCTGCTTAATCCATTTCCCTCCAGCACATGGTTTTGTTCTGTTCTAAATAAAAGGTATTTCATACTTTAGTTCCCTGTTATGCTCCAGGCTGTTTAGCCGCCCTGCTTTCAGATTGCTGTCACCCAAGACTCATATATTCTGAATACTTTCCTTCGCCCATCGACATGTATATCGTTTTACTTATCTGAGAACTCATGAACAGGCAAGAGACAAGTGTGTTTTATTGCCATATGTCCCGAAAAGGAACAGTGACATTCTTACTTGCAGCGGAACAACAGATATGTAAACAAAGCACTCTGTAAAACCCACAATAAACAAAAAGAAAAAAGTTCAGTATATCAGTATGTACTGTATACTATATGTGTGTGTATGCGCACACGCACGCGCACACACACAATCCCAGGAAGCCGCGATTGGCAAACACTCCCAGGGGGCTGCGGGCCTTGAAATGTCGGGCAGAGGGTCCCCGCGACCAGATCGCGGTTCGGGGGGGGAGGGAGGGGGGGGGGAGGAGCCCATTGAGCCGATACCACAAACTTAAGATCTGTGGCTTCAGAGTGAGCCCGCCGAGCTGAAGGTCCAGCGGATCTAGCTTCAGGGGAACCGGTCGCACATGGCCAAATGGAAGACTCAACGGATCGTTGCCTGTAGGAGGAAGTTGCTGAGACAGCCCCCTGTTCGTGCAGTTTTGGTCTCCTAATTTGAGGAAGGACATTCTTGCTATTGAGGGTGTGCAGCACAGGTTGGAAACATAGGAAAAACATAGAAAAATAGGTGCAGGAGTAGGCCATTCGGCCCTTCGAGCCAGCACCGCCATTCAATATGATCATGGCTGATCATCCACAATCAGTACCCCGTTCCTGCTTTCTCCCCATATCCCTTGATTCCTTTAGCCCTAAGAGTTAAATCTAACTCTCTTGAAAACATCCAGTGAATTGGCCTCCACTGCCTTCTGTGGCAGAGAATTCCACAGATTCACCTCTCTCCGGGTGAAAAAGTTGTTCCTCATCTCAGTCCTAAATATTTCCCGTGAATTGGCCTCCACTGCCTTCTGTGCCTGACATTTATGTCAAATCAATGTTATAAATACTTCTACATGACAAAGCAGCAAAACTGACCAATTTGTGTTTAATGCTAAGTGTCCAAAGTCCCATACAATTGGGCATTAATTATTTGGAGCAGCAATGCTGCTGATGGAATATGGTGACAAATTATGTGTCGAACAATGCACAACAAAAGCACCCATGCTGCCTTGCTTGATGCTCGGCCGTCACTGGCAGCAACTGTATATCTCACTCAGAGCTATATCTCACTCTCTCTTGAATACATCCAGTGAATTGCCCTCCATTGCCTTCTGTGGCAAAGAATTCCACAGATTCACAACTCTCTGGCTGAATTTTATTTTCCTCATTTCAGTCCTAAATGGCCTACCCCTTATTCTTAAACTGTGACCACTGGTTCTGGACTCCCCCAACATCGGGGGGGGGGAAATTCCTGCATCTACCCTTAAGAATTTTATATGTTTCTATAAGATCCTCATCCTCTCTCATTCTTCTAAATTCCAGTAAATATAAGCCCAGTCGATTCATTCTTTCATCATATGTCAGTACCGCCATCCCGGGAATTAACGCTGCACTCCCTCAATAGCAAGAATGTCCTTCCTCAAATTAGGAGACCAAAGCTGCACACAATCTAACTAGGGGCAATTTTATTTTTCAAGCGGCCAATTAACCGACAAACACACATGTCTTTGGAATGCAGAAGGAAACCGGAGCACCCAGAGGAAATCCATGCGATCACAGGGAGAATGCAGAAACTCCACACAAAGAGCACCAAAGGTCAGGTCTCGTACGCGGTGGGGCAGCGGCTCTGTGCCACCCAATTATATTAATGTTGAGGCAGAAAATGATTTCCAAGGCATTGCGATGTTGAGCAGCAAGGACTACTCTAGCTATGTTGGGAGATGTTCCCCCTTCTACAATCTCCAGAAACTAACCAGTCTTTCAGCACACTTCCTAACATGACGTCCACATATTGAACATTCTATTTCAAAAATTACATCTTAAATGATGAAATGTATCACATGAAAACAAAGTCAAAACCTTGTATAAGTAGATCATCCTCAACAGTTCCCGCTATCTGCTCAGTTTCTTTCGTTTTTTTGGTTTAGTTTAGAGATACAGCGCGGAAACAGGCCTTTCGGCCCACCATGCCGATCCAGCAATCACCTCGCACATCAGCACTATCCTACACACAGGAGACAATTTACAATTTTACCGAAACCAATGAACCTACAAACCTGTACGTCTTTGGAGTGTGGTAGAAAACTGGAGCACCTGTGGAAAACCCATGGGGTCATGGGGAGGACGTACAAACTCCGTACAGACAGCACCCATAGTCAGGATCGCACTAGGGGCACACTCCAAAGTCCTCCCACATGCCAATAGAATGTTCAATATGTGGACGTCAAGTCTGAAAGACTGGTTAGTTTCTGGAGATTGTGGAAGGGGGAACATCTCCCAACATAGCTAGAGTAGTCCTTGCTGCTCAACATTGCAATGCCTTGGAAATCTTTTTCTGCCTCAACATTAATATAATTGGGTGGCACAGAGCCGCTACCCCACAGCGTACGAGACCTGACCTCTGGTGCTCTTTGTGTGGAGGTTCTGCATTCTCCCTGTGATTGCATGGATTTCCTCTGGGTACTCCGGTTTCCTCCTGCATTCCAAAGACATAAGTGTTTGTCGGTTAATTGGCCTCTTGAAAAATAAAATTGCCCCTAGTTCGATTGTGTGCAGTTTTGGTCTCCTAATTTGAGGAAGGACATTCTTACTATTGAGGGAGTGCAGCGTATGTTCACCAGGTTAATTCCCGGGATCGCGGGACTGACATATGATGAAAGAATGGATCAACTGGGTTTATATTTACTAGAATTTAGAAGAATGAGAGAGGATCTGCACACTAGGGGAAGTTTTAGAGGCCAATTAACCTACAGACCCGCATATCTTTATAATAGAAAAGTACTGTGATTGATGTTGAATAATATTTTGTGATATTTGTACAGCTAAAATAATTTTAAACTGTCAATTTAGTTTAAAGATAAGTATATTTAGTGATCTGGTACTCACCTGGATGCTCACAGAAATTAGTTAGCTTTTGGATTGAACCAACCAAACTGAAATACAACAATCTTTTATTATTGAAAAATCACCCAAAAATATGTTTTTATATTAATGCAGATTATATTCAAACGAGCCATCAACTGAATGTTAGAATTTGTCCAAAACCTCTTAAATGCCACTATCGGATCTGCCTCTCCAGGCTGAAAATGTCACATAGCTTGAAGGTGAGAGGGACAAAGTTTAAAGGAGATGTGTGGAACATGTTTTGTACACAGAGTGAACATGCTGCCTGGAGTGGTGGTGGTGGTGGAGGCAGATACGAAAGTGGCATTTAAGAGATTTTTACATCGGCACATGAAAATGCAGGGAATGTAGTGGTGAACTACTATCTACCTCTTTGATGACTGTCGGACTATCCTTCATCAGACTTTGCTGTTACTTTGCTTCCCTTATCAAGTATCTATACACTGTAAATGGATCGATTGTAATCATGTATTGTCTTTCTGCTGACTGGGTAGCATGCATTCATCATCATTCAACATCGTTGAAAACATTAGCGATGCAATGGCGCTGGTTTTCAACAGGAACGGTGACGGACGCACCACACATCTCTGTCCTCCAGTTCCTGCGGACTTCCGCCACTGGAAGTATAGGATTTTGGTGTGTGTGCTTTATCATCATTCCTTACAATGCTTTGTGCGACAGTGATCGCAACTTCTACTGAAGTGTGGATGGCCATTGGCTCGCTAGAAGCTCATCCGCCCTTTGACAGGTCTTGTTTTTGGTCCTGCTGGGGGGTTCCACAGCCCACTCCTCACCTGGCAAACCAGATGGGGAAGACGGTTTATTCGCCGACTATCCGACCATGGAGCAGGTAGCATCGGATTACATGGTACCCGTGGCGGGGGGGACTCCCCCCGACCTGACCTGAACTCCCCCTGATCTGACCAAGCATGCAACAAAAGCTATTCACTGTACCTCAGTACACGTGACAATAAACTAAACTGAATTGGAGGGAAATGACACTCACCACCCTCTGCGTAAAAAAAGTTGCCCCACACATCTCTTTTAAATCTCTCACTATAAAGCTATGCTCTTCCTGGCAGTCAAATTGGACACACAAATTATCTAAATTTATTATCTAATTCTATTCAACACATTTTAAAGTTTCCGTCACTGCTAATTTTCATTCCAGCTTCTTACATCACAGTGTCTTTCTGAAAATGTTTGCCTATTACAAGGCACTGTTTCATCACAACCCTTCCCATTCCTTTCATTAAAATGACCGATATAACCACAGGCATTCAATGACTCAAAACAGGGTAGATCCATGACGGATAATTTCACCTGGGCAACATAAAATTAGTGTCATAATTCCAAAATCACGTCTGATTTGGCTTTGCTGTCCATTAGGAATTTAGAACATAAAAGATAAGAGTCATAAAGATATACAGCACAGAAACAGATCCTTTTGCCCAATTTGCCCACGCCAACCAACATGCCCCATCTGCCTGCATTTGGCCCATATCCCTCTAAACCTATTCTATCCACGTATCTATCTAAATGCTTTTTAAACGATGTGATAGTATCTGCCTCTACTGCCTCCTCCAGCAGCTCGTTCCATATACCCACCACCTTTTGTTTAAAAAAGTTATCCCTCAGGTTCCTATTAAATCTTTCCCCCCTCACTTTAAACCTATGTCCTCTGGTTCCTGATTCCCCCACTCTGGGCACAAGACTGTGCGTTTACCCGATCTATTCTTCTCATAATTTTGTACACTGTACAGTACAGCACAGGAACAGGCCCTTCAGCCCACTATGTTTGTGCTGAACATGATGCCAAGACTAAATCTCATCTGGTGCACATAATCCATATCCCTCCATTACTTGCATATCCATGTGCCTATCTAAATCTCTCTCAAATGCAACTTCCGTATCGGCCTCCACCACCACCCCTGGCAGCACGTTCAAGGCACCCACCACTCTCCTTGTACAAAACCTGTCCCACACATCTTCTTTAAACGTTGTCCCTCTCACCTTCAAGCTATATCTTTGACGTTTCCAGTCTGGAGAAAAAGGTTTTGACTGTCTACCCCATCTAATCCTCTCATAGTTTTATATATATTTTTTTTAAATATGTATTTAAACTGAGCAGTAATGGAAAACAATTTTAATTGTAACAGCCACTCTCCATACTGTTCACTTATGTCAGTTTCTTGCTGAGTCTGAAGAATCAGTCTGAAGAAGGGTCGTGACCCGAAACATCACCTATTCAGATTCTCCTGGGATGCTGCCTGACCCGCTGAGTTGCTCCAGCATTTTGTGTCTTTCCTTGGTAAACCAGCATCTGCAGTTCCTTAATTCTCCAGTTCCACACAGTTCAATTAAGACACAAGAGATACATTCCATGCATGTTGCTCTATTGTAACAAATTAAACAAATTGTAAATCAACAATTCTTTTAAAAATAAATTCATAACTTGTAAAGAATCATTGACCACAGGTAATATGATGATTGACATTTTAATGCACCCTCTTTCAGAACAAAACTCCAGATTTCTGCTGATTGTTGAAGATCTAGTTCTTTAGCACACAAAAACTGCAAAAGTCGTCTAACAGCAGGGCTGTAAGAATCAAATGGTGGGTTTATACTGCCCTCTACAGTAACAAAATCCCCCAGCTTTTATTGGATCACCCAGTCTTCCGACATTGGAATTAGAAACTACGACTTACCAGAAATTACTCTGTTGACCTTTTATAATTTATAATCCGGTAACGCTGTAAATAGAAGCTTCATAAATTAACCAGCCAAATATACAACAGTAAAACTCGGCAGACTTTGGAAATCCAACATAAGATCAGAAAATTGTGGAAATTTCTTCTAGCATTTACAGTATGGAGCTAATGTTTCGATTAAGATCCCTTAATGGAAAGAAAAGAGATGATTTACATGATTAAAAATAGGAATAAGTCTGAAAGGATGGAATATAGAAACCAAAGCCAAGATTGGAAAGACTAGATCTGTTTTCCCTGGAATGGGGTAGAGCCGCTGCCTTACAGTACCAGAGACCCAGGTGAATCCTGACCTCGTGTGCTGTCTGTGTGGAGTTTGCACATTGTCATTGACAGTATTTAAAAATATCTCAACAAGAACTTGCATCATCTTAAGTATAGAAGATTAGGAGCAAAGTACTGGAAGATAGAATAATATGGAAGGATGCAAATTTGTTTGTGTGGACATGATTATCTGAATGGCCTGTTCCATGCTGTACAACTCTACAATCATTTATGAAAAAGGTGCAAAAAAGCTGAGGCAGGATATCACAGGATTTTGGTTCAATGGCATTTGGTTCAATGAAACTCAAAAAGTTCACAGGATATCACAGGATGTTGGTTCAATGGCATTAAGACCACTTTCAATAGCCAAGCATGTCAATGCACTAAAGGGCTTCATATTGATTCATTGGTACCCATGAAAAGAGTGCAGACATTTTTTTCATGCAATTTAATTCCAATTTTGCACTCTTTGTAAGAATATCAACATACATACAATTGGGTATTTGCATGGACAAGTGGAAAGATTCTTTAATGTATTGTTCAAACATATATCTGCACATGGAATTCTATAATCTGATGGTCTTCTTTCGTGTCCATCTTCCATGTTTCAAATGTTGACATCGCTGTCATGGTCCGTCCTGAAAAGGACGCAAGGTTCCGGCGACAATCAGTGGGAGCCATCACTTGTTGCAACAGATGATGGCGGTAGCAGAATTAGCTCAGGATACTTTCAGTTTCCAGCCCCGCGACGCGCTTCTGCTATTGGAATAGTGAAAATACCAAGCAACGAATAAAATTATTCCCCATTGGTTTAGAATAGAATGTATGGAGAACACTGCAGAATGGACCCACACTAAATAGCATTGATGCCATTTACTTAAAAAATGTTGCATGATTATCAGACAGAAAACTAAAGGTTGCAAGATGCAAGACATTTAAACAATCTTTTAAAGGATTTTACGATCACTCCAAAGGCCCCTGTTACTTCAACAAAGAAATCATCAGTTCGAAATTCTTTATTCAATTTTGGAACTTGAAAATTGTAGCTTAGCTTGCTTGTTCTGCCTCTAATAAGTGTTGCTATATTCATTCTGCAATAATCACAGTATTTAACTCCAAGAAAAATTTAAAAGTATATAATTACAATAAAAGTAGGCTATAACTTTAACATACACAGAATGAGTCCACATTGATTTTAATTGTATGTAAAAATGGAAAACATTTCTTTTTCTTTGTAATATTGTTACTCATTTGGTTAAATGAGTGCTTCAATTTCTATGCACAATTCAAGAGATGACCCGAATTACTTTAAATGAACATAAACCAGAGGTAATGCTCAAAGACAATACAAAAGGAGAGTTTTAAACACATGGGCCTGTGGGTTTTCACACCCTTGTCATTTGAAGATGAAATTATAATGAGAACAGATCATAAACTTTAAGAGTATTACCGGAATAAGCGAGTTCGGTATTCCGATAAACGCAAGGAATCATGGGATTTGTCAAAGGTAATTCGGGAAAAAAAAGCGAACGCAGCGCTGTATAAACTGTTTATAAATTGTTAACTATTCTACCAATTAATTAATCTAGAATTCTGTCATCTCAATAGCTTCCTTTCTTGTTCTGCTGTTCACACACTACTTACACTTTCCCAGTTCTAGTTCAGTTCATTAATCTGCAATTATGAGATATTCAAAAAGTTAAAGAATTTATTATTTTCATTTAGTCCTTAATGTGTTTGCTACTGTAATAAGAAAATATTACGTGTTTGAAGCATTTTCTTATCTCTATTCATAATTTATGTGTAAAAATATATTTAATCTGAGGCAGGCAGCTATCAGTGTGATGTGGGCTGATGCCCGCCTACAGGCGGTGTGAATGTACCGTTAAGGCAAAGATTCATCTCCGAGGAAAACTGAGTACAGGATTGGCCCGGTGAAGGAGTCGCCAATCCAATATAAGACATTTAACTGCGAAATGCCTGCCCTTTCGTATTGGATAGATTGAGTGGAGAGTCTGTGCTGTTCCAAGTTTGCAGTAGTTGCGGAGCGTTTCCCCCAGCCATCTCGCCCAGTGCACGTTGACCAGCCCTTGTTAGCAGAGGCTCTTTGTGCAGGTTACCGGAAGCCCAAAGGTTTTGTGGTTCTGCGTTAGGGTCGGGCACGCAGCGAGCTAGCAAGAAGGCTGGCAGACAGTGTTGCAGTGCTAATTTTGTAGGTGCCGGAGCAGTCAAACAGGGGCGTCATTTCAGGTTTTGCTGGGGGGGGGGGCAAGCTGGTCTCCCAAGAGGGTCAAAGGTTGAATAACGTTAAATCGTTATTTCTTTATTTTCACTGAAAGAACAAGCCACCACCTTTGCAACAGTGTTCACACTGTGACAAGTGGGACTATAGAAAACGTCAGCGATTGCATCTCATGCCTTTGATGCCGCGTCAGGAAACAATCTGCCAGATGCATTTGATTACACTGTGGTGTGCCCAGTTTCGGCAGCAAGACTATCCACTGCCAAAGCGATCGTGGTCACACTATTTATTCCACTCGAACTTCATTCCACCTGAAATATTATCGTTTGTTTACTGCAGTTGGAGCCGAGCTCCTTGATATCATCCTGCAAGTCTTGTGCTGGTGACTATGTAGGGTGTACCTCTGTTCGCGATCGTTCAGACAGTAGCTTTCAATGAGACCTAATACAATCTGAGGAGTTATATGCAGTTATAGACAAACAGCACGGCAACGGCCGAGTCGGCGCACCAGTCTTTGCCGACCAAGGTGGCATTCTGTGCCAGTCTCTTTTTCCTGGATTTGGCATACAACCCTCTAGATTCTTCCTATGTGTGCATCTGTGCAAATGTCGTTCTAACGTCGTAAATTTATCAGACCCAATCTATTCCGCTAACAGCCCATTCCAGATACGTTCAACGCTCTCAGTGAAATTATTATCCTTGAACCCCTTCCTAAATCTCACCCCTCTCACTTAAAGCCAATATTCACCAGTTTTAAAATTCTCCACTCTGGGATAAGAACAGAGTGCGTTCACTTTATAGACAATAGACAATAGACAGACGACTCGAAGATCAGCAGGATAGCAAATAATAGATTCTTCTATGAACAATAGACAACAGGTGCAGTAGGCCATTCGGCCCTTCGAGCCAGCACCGCCATTCAATGTGATCATGGCTGATCATCCCCAATCAGTACCCCGTTCCTGCCTTCTCCCCATATCCCCTGACTCCGCTATCTTTAAGAGCCCTATCTAACTCTCTCTTGAAAGTATCCAGAGAACCGGCCTCCACCGCCCTCTGAGGCAGAGAATTCCACAGACTCACCACTCTCTGTGAGAAAAAGTGTTTCCTCGTCTCCGTTCTAAATGGCTTACCCCTTATTCTTAAACTGTGGCCCCTGGTTCTGGACTCCTCCAACATCAGGAACATGTTTCCTGCCTCTAGCGTGTCCAAACCCTTAATAATCTTATATGTTTCAATAAGATCCCCTCTCATCCTTCTAAACTCCAGAGTATACAAGCCCAGCCGCTCCATTCTCTCAGCATATGACAGTCCCGCCATCCCGGGAATTAACCTTATAAACCTACGCTGCACTCCCTCAATAGCAATAGCAACAACTACAAAGACCTCCATTGGAGGGAAAGATCAAAGGGCACAAACCTGGAGTGAAATGGCCCAAGGCTGTTGAAAAGAAAGAGTGGGAGACGGTCAACAGTGACCTTATACATATACAAGCGGGCACAGCAGTGGAAAAGCTTGAAAGGATGGGGGATTTGGCTCAAGCGGAAAGACCCATGCTGGGCCCCAAGTATGTCGGGGTGAATCTTTGGGACGGTTTGACACGGGACATGCGCTGAGGGTTGACTGATGATGTGTCCTATGCCCAACTGTCCTGAAGGTTACCCCCCCCCCCCACCCCCCGATGTTGAGCGTCTACCACTCTCAACAATCAACGAATGTCGTGAAATGCTCCCCACCTATTGGCACAAGGGACTTCTTAACATCTTGTCCTGTGTATTTGATTCTGATAATCTGGACTCGTCCAGTGACTGCTGTGAAAGGACAGCTGACAACATGGGAAAGTCCATGTGACAGCTTGGAGAGACAGCTGACAGGAGGGAACAGACCCCACTGGGGCCGTCATGGGCTAGCTACCCATGACAGCAGTCCCCAACGCTGTTTCAGCTAGTTGGAGACACCCGCTAAATGCTACTAAAAGTAAAATAAAGAGAATACCCCTAGAGCCTGCGAGAGCGGGGGCGGAAGATGGCTCACCGATTGATAACACGGTTACAGACCCAGGAACGGAAACAACTACTGACAAGGAGAGCGTGGCACATGAGACATCCACAACAGCTGCGGGACACAAACTTCAGGTGTGCATCTGTGGTTGGGAGAAATTAACATCAGTGAAGGGCTTGAAGATCCACCAAGGGAAGAAAAAGTGCTTGAGAGAGCAGAAACATGGGCCTCGCATTGACCAGTACTTCTTACGAAGCAACCAGTCAAATCAGTCGAGTGAAGCACAGCGACGGGACACAAACCAAAGTTCACAGAGCATCAGCACCCATGTCACTGAAGAGGGTGATACAAGCACAGAAATGCCGGTGGAGGAGCCCACGCAACAACTACAAAGACCTCCATTGGAGGGAAAGATCAAAGGGCACAAACCTGGAGTGAAATAGCCCAAGGCTGTTGAAAAGAAAGAGTGGGAGACGGTCAACAGTGACCTTATACATATACAAGCGGGCACAGCAGTGGAAAAGCTTGAAAGGATGGGGGATTTGGCTCAAGCGGAAAGACCCATGCTGGGCCCCAAGTATGTCGGGGTGAATCTTTGGGACGGTTTGACACGGGACATGCGCTGAGGGTTGACTGATGATGTGTCCTATGCCCAACTGTCCTGAAGGTTACACCCCCCCCCCCCGATGTTGAGCGTCTACCACTCTCAACAATCAACGAATGTCGTGAAATGCTCCCCACCTATTGGCACAAGGGACTTCTTAACATCTTGTCCTGTGTATTTGATTCTTTCAATAAGATTCCCTCTCATCCTTCTAAACTCCAGAGTATACAAGCCCAGCCGCTCCATTCTCTCAGCATATGACAGTCCCGCCATCCCGGGAATTAACCTTATAAACCTACGCTGCACTCCCTCAATAGCAAGAATGTCCTTCCTCAAATTAGGGGACCAAAACTGCACACAGTACTCCAGATGTGGTCTCACTAGGGCCTTATACAACTGCAGAAGGACCTCTTTGCGCCTATACTCAACTCCTCTTGTTATATCGAAGATCCCCGTAATGACAACCCTGCTGTCAGATCAGATCAGCCCAGGTTGCCGAGTGGCCGAAGGGCGGATTTTAATGGGTCGTTATGAAATTGTTCCGTCTGTGCGCATCTCCAGCGCTCTCTCTCTCCAAGATCCCCCACCCCAACTGTCGATAAAGTCTGACTGAGAAAATGCTCCCACTCATATTACGGGTTGGCTCCGCTTTGCCCACTCGCTGGGACGGGCAGCGCCTCCTTCAAAGGGAACGAGAACAGGTCCCGTCAGCTGAGACCCACTCCTGAGTGAAGCCTCTAGTTTGGCTGCGGTTTAAATGACTGCAAATTCTCATAATTGGTTGACCACACAACTTGTAATTCATGTAAATCAATATCGAATTTGAATGGCTGTGACTCAGCCTAATTCCAGGGATTTGATCATTGACAGGTTCATTCCTGGCATTCTTGCATTTTCAAGGCTGGTGATGTATTGAGTCAATAATTTAAATAGATACAATTGTGGATTTGTGCAGCCTGCAGTATGCTGTGCATATTTGACGGATACATTTATTTATATATCTCATTGAAATGAATACGCAGGTCCATACACACGCAGCAGCTCAGCTGGCGAGAATATTTTTCTCGAGTGACCTATGACCTGGGCATGCGCAGTTGAAATGCAGAACTCTCTTATTTATTGATAATGCACAGCAGTTATGCATACAAAATGTAAAATCAGTTCAGGATAATTAATTAAAATATTCTCACTTGAAATATTGAGGTGGTGGGAAAGGATTAATATTTATCCACATTTGGCATGACAATCACCCATAATGGTTCAAAAAACACAGGAATAACAGGCTTGCATCAGGATGTTTACTAATGATATCAAAGGAGGGTGTGAAAGAGACCCATAACTACAGAAATACATTTCTGCAGGAGGAATTTCTTTAGCCAGAGGGTGGTGAGTCTGCAAAATTCATTGCCACAGGACAAAACATTGGGTATTTTTAAAGTGGAGATTGATTAGTAAACCACCAGGGGGCGCCACACGATGGCTGCCTCGCCAAAAGTCTGTCTTCGTCTTTTTCATTCTTTGTGGTTTTAGTTTGTTGTAAAATGTATGTTTTAGCTTATCTTTATCTTTAGTTTTTGTATTTGTGTGGGGTGGTGGGGGAAACTTTTTTTCATCTCTTTCCTCGATGGAGATGCAACTTTTTCCGTGCCGTATCTCCGCCTGCACTGTGGCCTAACATTTTGGAGCTGGCGGCCTCTTGTTTAGGAGTTCTATAGCTCCAAAACCGTGGAGCCTGCGGACTTAAACATCTCGGTGCAGGCGATCCCTTTGCCAATGGTCGACTTTTGGAGCTCCAACCTGCGGGAGCTGCGAACTTTAACATCATGAAGCTCGCGGTCCCAGGTTCGGGACCGATGTCAGGAACTCCAAGCCGCAGGAGTTTCGATCGTCCCGATGCGGGAGCTTAGACCGTCCCGACGTGGAGCTCGATCTCCGGCTGCGCATGGTTCGACTCCCCTGACCGCAGGAGGAAAGAAGACAAGACTTTATTGCCTTCCATCACAGGAGGAGCCGCTGTGGTGGATGTTTATGTCAATTTTTTATGTAGTTGTGTGTTTTGTTGCTTTTTTGGTATGACTGTATGGTAAACCAAATTCCACGTACGTTGCAAAACATACTTGGCTAATAAATTACGATTATGATTATGCAAAGTTATGGGGAGAAGGAGAATTGTATTGAGAGGGAAAATATATCAGTCATGATCAAGTAGCAGAGCAGACCCAATGGGCCAAATGGCCTAATTCTGCTCTTATGTCTTATGGCCTTAAATCAAAGGGAAGGTCACGTATGTAAAAAATGCAAGGAACTGCAGATGCTGGAATGTTGAGCAAAGCACAAAGTGCTTGAGGAACTCAGCGGATCCAGCAGCTTCTGGGGAAGGAGTGGACAGGCGACATTTCAGTCGGGCCCCCTCATCAGACTGTCTGAAGGGTCCCGATCTGAAGATGGGTCATCTGCCGATACAGATGGTGCCTATCTCACTGAATTCCTCCAGAATTTTGAGCTTTACTCTAGTAAGTAGGAATCCAGTATATTTAATTCAAACCAGAGAAGTCTTAGTGTATAGAGCTGCAGATTCTGGCTTACAGAAACAGACACAATGTGCTGGAGTAACTCAGTGGGTGCAGCAGCATCCCTGGAGAACGGATAGGTGACATTTCAGGTCAGAACCTTCTTCAGGCTGATGATATCATAGATTGTGCTTTAGGGATGGCAAACAAGATGAAGGTAACAAAAATTAAATAGCGGAATAATAAGCAGGAGGGGGACAGAGGAGCTTAGAAGTGCAAGTTTACAGATCCATGAAGATCATCAGGCAGATAGGCAGCTTAGGAGACATACAGGAAAATGTCCGTTGGCAATATATGGACTAAAAGTAGGAAACTTGTACTGAAACATGCCACGTGGGCGTCTTACAGAACAGGGCAGCATTATAGGAAGGGCATAATAATAGGAAAGGGAATTCAGAGGTTTACAAGTATGTCACCAGAAGGAAAAGTTAGGTTACGAGGAAAGACCGCTAATGAAAAGATATTGTTCCAAAATAGATATTGCTTGATCGGCTAAATATTTCTTGTCATTTCTTTTTTTATAGTTTTTATCTTTTAAACTTAATTTGTTTTAATTATAGGCTAAGCAGAGGATGTTTTCTTCAGAGCAGAGAAAACCGAGGGGAAATTTAAATTAAGACTAATTAAGAGGGAGCTATTTAGCTTAGCAGCGAGGGCAAAAATAAAGGGGCATAGATACAATAACTAGAAATGTGAATGTATAACAAGTAACTGGTAGTGGTTTAAAGTTACTTTCCACTGACTGGTTAGCACGCAACAAAAGCTTTTTGCTGTACCTCGATACACGTGACAATAAATAAAAAAGGTTGTAAACTCAGAAACTTTCATCACAATTGAATGAGTACCTGCAAGATCACAGACTGATATCTTGAATGTGTCAATCTCTCTTTTTGCCCAGCATGGAAACTGCCTGCAGAATGGCTTTAAACTGTTATAACATGATGAATAAAGCCAAAAGTGATTCCATATTTAACACCATCACAAATTAGACTGCTACTATTCATGTGATGGAATTGAAAAATGCTGTTACTTCCCACAATAATCAGGATACAAAAGCTTTGGACAGGGTGCCAAAGAGGTTTCACCCAGCATGTTGCCTAGATTAGGGTGTTGGCTATAATTGGAAGACGCAAGGACCTGCAGATTCTGGAATCTTGAGCAAGACGCAAGATGCTGGAGTAACTCAATGGGTCAGGAAGATCTGTGGAGGGAATGGACAGGAGAGGTTTTGGGTTGGGGCCCTTCAGAGATTAGTTATAATTGGAAGTTGGACAAACTTGGATTTTTTTCTCTGGAGCATTGGAGGGTGAGGGGCGATTAGATAGTATTTAAAATTTTGAGAGTGATATTGGATATATAGTTGGAATCTTCTAGTCAAATACTAGAGGGCATTGCTTTAAGGTGAAAGGGGAAAGTTTACGAACGAGGCAAGTTTTTTCTATTGATATACTGAGAGTGGTAAGTTCCTGGTCATGCTGCCAGAGGAAATGGTGGAAGCAGATACAATAACAACATTTAAGAGGCGGTTGGATGGACATGAACAGGTAGGGAATGGAGGGACATAGATCACATACAGGCAGATGTAAATTTTAAATTGGCATCATGGTCAGAACAAAGATCAGGAACCAAAAAGCCTGTTCTCATGCTGTATAGTTCCATGTTCTAAATAGATTATAGAATCAGTCAGACATCACTTGGTAATGAATTTGCAAGCAGAGCAGAAAATACCACATGCATTTATCCATGGACTACTGGCCCTATACACTCAATTTTGTAATAGAAAGATAGATAGAATTCTTGCTATTGAGGGAGTGCAGCGTAGGTTCACAAGGTTAATTCCCGGGATGGCGGGACTGTCATATGTTGATAGAATGGAGTGGCTGGGCTTGTATACTCTGGAATTTAGGATGAGAGGGGATCTTATTGAAATATATGATTATTAAGGGTTTGGAGACGCTAGATAGGGCAGGAAACATGTTCCCGATGTTGGGAGAGTCCAGAACCAGGGGGCCACAGTTTTAAGAATAAGGGGTAAGCCATTAGAACGGAGATGAGGAAATACTTTTTCACACAGAGAGTTGTGAGTCTGTGGAATTTTCTGCCTCAGTGGGCGGTTCTCTGGATGCTTTCAAGAGAGAATTAGATAGAGAATTAGATAGAGCTCTTAAAGATAGCGGAGTCAAGGGATATGGGGAGAAGGCAGGAACGGGGTACAGATTGTGGATGATCAGCCATGATCACATTGAATGGCGATGCTGGCTCGAAGGGGCGAATGGCCTACTCCTGCACCTGTTGTCTATTGTTGTCCATAGAAGAATCTATTATTTGCTATCCTGCTGATCTTCGAGTAGTGTATGGTATTTTGAAATGATTTACACCCTCATGCAACATCACTGACTGAAGGCGATCTTGCAACATTACAGATACAGCTCCATAATTATGGCTTTTTCTCTTACTCATCAGCTTATCAAACAATGACATGTGGAAAAAAGTAACTGATCAGTTATCCTGCACCTTCATGTTGACAGAAATGATTTGGTACGTCTCAGCATGGGATATCTCATCTGCCAGCCAAGATCAGTCCACATTATCATTTTATTTGCTTCTGTGCCGATCCCCATTCTATGATAAATCAGTTTGAGTTAACAAGGGGATACGAGAGATATTTTTAAAAATGTAAAACCCCTTTTTTCATAAAGTAAGGTCATCTCAAAATAAATCCAAAAACCGTAAATTCAAAAGTATGTTTCGTGAACAAGCTTATCAGGATTACTCCATTATTACCAGAGATTTCACAAATGCTAAAAAATTTATTTAGAACTGTTCCATAACCAAACGTACATCATAAATAATACGCACAAGTAGTATGAGTGGTCTTTAGCATAATAGTACATGTAATGCTTCATACAGGCAATATAACCTGACATAAAACCTTAGCATCCCTGTTTCTATTATTTGTAACAAAAAGTGCAAGTACTAAAGGAATGCTCAAAACTAAAATATAATACTGAATTATTAATGTTACATCACCATTCAACTTAACAAGCTTAACTAAACCAATCATATTGTTCAGCACTGAGTGAATTAATGAATTGGAACAATTGTGAATGCTACAAGATATTCCTGCCTATTGTTCATCATAGTAAAAGAACAATGGAAAAATTAAATTCCTCAATAACCTCTGACGTTCTTGTGCATTGTTTGTGTTTCCAACCCTATGTTGAGGCTACTATTAGTTAGTTGTACTAATCAGCTCAGTAAGTGATAATGAATAAGTGTTCACATCTACATCTCTATTGAGCCAAATGACCAAGCTTGGAAGTACCAGTTAGTTCTCTTTATTATAAAACGGCCTGTAACAAGTCTATTTACTGTATCAACGGTTAGTATAGGTGATTTTTTAAATTAGGCTTGGTTATAGCATAATTTAGCATACAATATGTTAAACCATTATCTTTACAATGCCAGGGTATATGAAAGTAAAGTAATTCAAAGAAAACTAAATATTCCTGAAGATTAAATACAATTGTAATGGAGTGTTATCATAGATGTCTTGTATCCCTTTTATACCTTTGGATGGAGAACGGCCAATATCAAACTCTTGTAAACTTGGTCAGGAAGTTAATTGTAAACACAAAATTGGGTTCAAGGCAATAGGTTAAGGACAGGAGTAATAACCTGCTATTATTGTGCAGTTTATTGCAGAGCCAAAATATTAATTAGAAACTTAAACTGTAATTTTGGAAATGAAAAACATTGTTTAATATGGGCCACAGGGGGAAAAAAACGTCAACCTCATCCGAAGATACGCATGTGAATGAATGAAGCCCTTACAGTCTATTTCCACAAAATGATAAAAATTAATGATTGTGTACAGGTGGTGCTAACAGTGTCCTGTGCTGCAATAATGCCAATTAAGATAGATCTGAAATTTGTATCCTAGCTAAGGGATTTTCAAGCTATCAACATTTTTTTTTTTAAAGATGCAACTTCTTTAAAGCTTTGTTCATGGGGAATTCAGGTCTAAACTTTTGCAAATGATTTCAGTTTGGTTCTTGATAAATGAACATAGTCATGTGGTTTCTTCCATGTATGATGCCCAAACTGTATCATTTCTTTTGCAATGCACTGTACGATTGTTAACAACGGTGTACACTTCAACCATCCAACAAAGCAATGTACAGAATCATGAAATTAATCCAATGATAACTTGGGGAAGAGGGAGATAAAGTGTTATCGATATGCAGCAGTTTTAAATTGGGGTATAACTAATACGTTCTCCAACATGAATAAAGGGGCAAAACTAGTTCATTTTGTTTAGGTTAACACAATTAAATAATTTGACATAACTTCACCTTGACTGAAAACATGTCAGTTAGTTTAATTATTAGTAGAATAAAGTGCTTTAATTGTATGTATCCAGTCAGCATTAATGTATAGCTGATTTTCAAGGCTCAACTTGTTAATGCTGTCTATTTAAGAACCAAAATATGCAAACTTAATTTTCATTGCACTAAGACTTCACACAGTATATATTACTCAATGCCATCCATTTTATGAGGTGATTTACTTTGAAGAATTACACTGAACCAAACTCAGCCATCCACGTTACATACTTTTCAAGATCTGAAGCAGAAACTGATTTGGAGATTTTCTTCAGAGACTGTTCAAAGTCATCCATTGTTACAGGCATTTGTAACTCCTCTTTGGATAAGGCTTTGATTTCCTCTGGGGACAGTCCATGAATTCGTCGGCGCATTGCCATCATGGAAGCATCTCTAAAAGTAGTTAACAAAAATAAAGTTACAGAAATAAATTTGAATTTATTTCTGAAGGTCTAATTTCCATCTATATGTCAGACATTCCTTCACTATTTCCATCAGCTAGAATACATTGCCCTCCATAATGTTTGGGACAATGACCCATCATTTATTTATTTGCCTCTGTACTCCACAATTTGAGATTTGTAATAGAAAAAAAATCACGTGGTTAAAGTGCACATTGTCAGATTTTAATA
Source organism: Malacoraja senta (assembly GCA_038087875.1). Lineage (NCBI taxonomy): Eukaryota > Metazoa > Chordata > Chondrichthyes > Rajiformes > Rajidae > Malacoraja > Malacoraja senta. The sequence goes on from JAXLNO010004328.1 coordinate 24,102, forward strand.
AAGGCTATTTTTACACATTTAGGTTTCACCATGTAGAAATTACAGCAGTGTTTATACATAGTCCCCCCATTTCAGGACACCATAATGTTTGGGACACAGCGATGTCATGTAAATGAAAGTAGTCATGTTTCGTATTTTGTTGCATATCCTTTACATGCAATGACTGCTTGAAGTCAGCGATTCATGGACATCACCTGGGTGTTGCTGGGTGTTTTCTCTGGTGATGCTCTGCCTGGCCTGTATTGCAGCCATCTTTAGCTTATGTTTGTTTTGGGGGCTAGTTCCCTTCAGTTTTCTCTTCAGCATATAAAAGGCATGCTCAATTGCGTTCAGATCGGGTGATTGACTTGGCCACTCAAGAATTGACCACATTTTTAGCTTTGTAAAACTCCTTTGTTGCTTTAGCAGTATGTTTGGGATCATTGTCTTGTTGTGGAATGAACCGCCGGCCACGGAGTTTTGAGGCATTTGTTTGAACTTGAGCAGATAGGATGTGTCTATGCACTTCAGAATTCATTATGCTACTACCATCAGCAGTTGTATCATCAATCAAGAAAAGTGAGCCAATACCTTCAGCAGTCATACATGCCCAGCCCAAAGCACCCCCAACACTGTGTTTCACAGAAGAGGTGGTATGCTTTGGATCTTGGGCAGTTCTTTCTCTCCTCCATACTTTGCTCTTGCCATCACTCTGATACAAGTTAATCTTTGTCTCATCTGTCCACAAGACCTTTTTCCAGAACTGTGGTTGCTCTTTTAAGTACATCTTGGCAAACTGTAACCTGGCCATCCTATTTTTGCGGCTAACCTGTGGTTTGCATCTTGCATTGTAACCTCTGTATTTCTGTTCATGAAGTCTTCTGCGGACAGTGGTCATTGACAAATCCACACCTGACTCCCGAAGAGTGTTTCTGATCTGTCGGACAGGTGTTTGGGGATTTTTCTTTATTATAGAGAGAATTCTTCTGTCATCAGCTGTGGAGATCTTCCTTGGCCTGCCAGTCCCTTTGTGATTAGTAAGCTCACCAGTGCTCTCTTTCTTATTAATGATGTTCCAAACAGTTCATTTTGGTAAGCCTAAGGTTTGACTGATGTCTCTAACAGTTTTATTCTTCTTTCTCAGTCTCATAATGGCTTCTTTGACTTTCATTGGCACAAATTTGATCCTCATGATGATAAACAGCAATAAAAGTTCCCAAAGGTGATGGAAAGACTGGAGGAAAGACTAGGTGCTGAGAGCTCTCTTGTACCTGCATTAAGGAGGTATTTAAACACACCTGAGCAATTACAAACGCCTGTGAAGCCATGTGTCCCAAACATTATGGTGCCCTGAAATGGGAGGACTATTTATAAATACAGCTGTAATTTCTACATGGTGAAACCAAAATACCCTTTAATAAAATCTGACAATGTGCACTTTAACCACATGTGATTTTTTCTATTACAAATCTCAAATTGTGGAGTACAGAAGCAAATAAATAAATGATGGGTCTTTGTCCCAAACATTATGGAGGGCACTGTACATTTCGATATTTACTGTTCTAAGATTAGTCTTTTCTTATCAAGGTTCTTTTGTTTGATTATATTCTATGAAGTGCCCGGAATATTTTCTAATTTTAAAATGTTAAATGAAAGCCAGTTGTTGCAATCAATGGATAGAGCTGATTTTATACCAACACTGGGACTCAAATTATAATCATCAATGTTGGGGTGGAAGATTGCAACCTTCACGTGGTCCACCCTGTTTCGATGAATGCAATCAACCCCGGCGTGCACAATCAAATAAGATCAAATAGAACAAGTTGTCCTACAACTTTAGGCTGTGCATGCCATACGCAAGAAGAAGATCATCAATGTTATTAATGTGAATCAATCAGCATAATTCCAAGTTAATATTAGATTTTACAACATGTTAATCAGGCAAATACATGGGGGAAAAAATGTTAACTTCTCAAACAGTAGGATCTACACATTATCTCCTAAAGCCACAACCAAACTCAAGTTGTTTTACTTCCGAACCTCTGCTATCTCAACAAAGATATCAATTACAACGGATTAAAGGCAGCAGTGTATTATATCTTCAAATGAACCTTCTAACGTTGAAGAATGGGTAGTAGGCTCGTAACTTCCCAGCTATTATCAGGCAACTGAACAGTTCACTGATCAGCTGGAGTACAGTCCTGACCTCCCATCTACCTCATTGGAGACCTTTAATCAGTCTTCAATGTTCTATCTTGCACTGAATCTAACCACTTATCCTGGATCTGTGCTAAGCTTGATTGTATCCATGTATAGTCTTTTCTTTGACTGGATAGCATGCAAACAAAAACTTTTTATGTTACCTCAGTACACATGACAATAATAAACTGAACTCAGATTCTCGATGGGCCGCAGCAGCACTTTACTGCCAGAGAGAGCTGCTCCTTTCAAAGCAAGTTTGACTTGCCAGTTACTCTTACACCAGGATTATCAGAAACATGCTTCAGTTTGGATCTGGATCCAGTCAGGTACTGATTCCCATTATTTTTTACACCCACAAAAGTGACTTTCGTTCATCTTAAACTAGAGTGGGTATCAGAACAGGGAATGAGCTGATCCATCCTGTCTGTCCATGTTCCGTCTCCTCCAATCCTGGTAATAGCTCATCCAAAAAAAACTGTTCTCCGTGTTTAAATTTGGCATCGGGTGTAACCGTTATTTTATAATGGGCCCATCGGTAAAACAGAGAAAATCAGGAAACCTTGGTTAGAAGAATGCTGAAATGTGATGAAATTGTGACATTGAAATAGGGGAAGCCAATAGTGGATTTAAACACCATGTGACTTTAAATTTATATTGGAAGATATAAAAGCAAGAAACGTCTCTAATTTGCATACATGCTTCATAATTTCTTATACCAAAGGAAAATCAGAAATACTAGATTGATCAATCTGATTAGCAAAGTTTAAGAAAGAGTTAGACAGGTACATGGATAGGACAGGTTTGGAGGAATATGGGCCAAAAGCAGACAGATGGGACTAGTATAGCTGGGACATATTGGCCGGTGTGGGTAAGTTGGGCCGAAGGGCCATTTTCAACGCTGTACGACTCATCTTCATAGTCTAAAACCAAACATTAATTTAAACTTTGCTAATCAGATTGATCGATCTAGTATTTCTGATTTTCTTTTGGACATTGATATGGGGTATTTGATTACCTGGTTGGGTAATTTTATTACCAAACATTGGTTACATTGGTATTTTAAAAACAATTAAAATACCAATCTACTTTAATACAAAACACTGGCATTATATTTTCAACAGTACAATTAAAATCTAGATTTTTTTAAACCATTGCTATTAAATAGCTCAATAACCCTATCTCAAAACTAACATCTTGTAATTGGAGCATGTTGCTATATTTCTAAAGACATCAAGTCATTTTCTACATCTGTCATCTTATTGCCCGAGTATCCTTACCTGCATACGTTTGTGATGTCTGCTCCAGAATAACCTTCCATCTTCTCAGCAATTACTATAACATCAACACCTAAAGCAACATCTACCCCTCGTAAATTGATTTTCAGCAGTTCTGCTCTTCCATTTGCTAATAAGAAAAATATTTAGCTTTAAATACTGCACAGCAAACTGCAAATTCAAGAAAAACAGTATTAATTGCTCATCAATAAATGCTCAAGTGTTACGGCGGCACGGTAGCGCAGTGATAGAATTGCTGCATTGCAGCCCCAGGTTCGATCCTGACCATGGATGCTATCTATATGGAGTTTGTACGTTCTCCTTGTGACCTGTGCGGGTTTACTTCGGGAGCTCCAGTTTCATCCCGCACTCCAAAGACGTACATGTTTGTAGGTTAAGTGGCTTGGTAAAATTGTAAATTGTTCCTAGGGTGTGTAGGATAGTGTTAGTGTGCGGAGATCGCTGGTCGGAGCAGACTCGGTGTGCCAAAGGCCCTGTTTCCGCACTGTACCTCTAAACTAAACTACATTGACTTGAAATATGCTATAGCCTTATTAAGGTACTAATCATAAAAGCCTTAAATTAACAACCTGTTGGCAGGGAAATGTACACTCTTTTTTCCAGTCTTCTCTTCAAGGCTTCATCTATATCCCACGGAAAATTTGTGGCAGCCAAAACCATTACCATTCTTGACGGATCCTCATTTTCTGAACTACCCCCCACACCTAAAATAATAAAGTACATTAAACATCTTAAATAAAATGTTAATGAACAATTTTCAACATCTTACCAGTCAAAAATAAACTATTCAATCATTTAAGTTTTGCTAATTAGATTGATTGATCTAATATTAGTGATTTTCCTTTGGTATCAGAAATTATCAAGCATGCAAGCGAGATTTATGCGTGATTTGTCCCTCCCTCATCGCTATCTATTCCACATGATCATGCTTTCCCACAATTTTAGTTATTCAACTAATCAGTTGTTATCCCTGAAGGGAGCAAATGCAAATATTGATTTACAATATGAAATATTGATCAACAGAGTAATATTTCAAGACATTAAGCAAATGTTACGTATCAAATATAAATTGCTTTTCCTTCAACCTTCAAAGCTCCCAAACCAATTAACTTTTTCAGGAAATAGAACCATAAGTTTATTTTTAGCAAATGGACAACAAAGGCGGCACCGTGGCACAACGGTAGAGCTGCTGCCGTACTCCGTCAGAGACCCGGGTTCGATCCCGACTACGCGTGCTGTATTACGAAGTTTGCACGTACTTCCTGTGACAGCGTGGGTTTTATCTGAGTGCTCCGGTTTTCTCCCACAGTCCAGAGACATGCAGGTTTGTAGGTTAATTGGTTGCTGTAAATTGTCCCCAGTGTGTAAAACAGAACTAGTGTAAGAGAAATCGCTGGTCGGCTCGGACAGGCTCCATGCAGGAAAAATGTTCCCGATGTTGGGGGAGTCCAGAACTAGGGGTCACAGTTTAAGAATAAGGGGTTGGCCATTTAGGACTGAGATGAGGAAAAACTTTTTCAACCAGAGAATTGTAAATCTGTGGAATTCTCTGCCACAGAAGGCAGTGGAAGCTAATTCATTGGATATATGCAAGAGACAGTTAGATATATCTCTTAGGACTAACAGAATCAAGGGATATGGGGAGATGGGGAGAAAGCAAGAACGGGGTACTGATTTTGGATGATCAGCCATGATCACATTGAATGGTGGTGCTGGCACGAAGGGTAGAATGGCCTACTCCTGCACCTATTTTCTATGTTTCTATGACTCGGTAGGCCGAAAGGCCTGTGTTTCCATACTGTATCTCTAAAACTAAACCAAAGGCCTTGAGAAGTATGCAAAGCTATTTCCTGACTCACACCAACTGCTAACTTTTTAATGAGTTAGTAATATATAATATTCAATTCCAGGAGATAATGGTATTTATATTATGCATACAAACAAGCTGCCTTAACTATTATTTGTGTCCAGAAGTCACAATAGTAAATATTTCCACACATATTTTAAAGACAGATGACATACCATCCATCTGAATGAGCAGCTCTGATTTGACTCTGCGGCTGGCTTCATGTTCATCAGACGTACCTCTGCGACTACAGATGGAATCAACTTCATCGATAAAAATAGTTGTCGGCGCATAATATCGAGCCTGAAGGAAGATCACAAACACATAACATTTGGAAGAGAATGGGTTAATTAGAGACAGTCAGTTTGGTTTTGTGCAAAGCAGGTTTTGTCTTACTAATTTGATCAAGTTTACTGATAGAAGACAGTGGTGGAAGGACAATATTTAGGCTGGTGGTCTGTGACCAGTGGAATTCCCCAGGGATCTGTTGGGACCTCTACTGTTTGCAGATGGTTCCAAAATCGTTTGGGTCACTGTCTGTGTGGAATGCTGTCAAAGTTTACAGTGGGATATAGATCAGCTACAGAAATGGGTGGAGTAAAGCCAGATGGAGTTTAATCCGACCATGCGTGAGGTGTTGAATTTTGGGAGATCGAAAGAGGAAACTTTGCAATTAATGGCATGAGCCTCAACAGCATTGATGAAATGAATGGCCTAATTCTGCTCCCATGTCTTATAGGGTCCTACTGCACTCCATCCAGCAAGCAAAAGTGAATTAGTCAATTGAAAAGAGAATGCAATGATGAACAATAAAAGCAGGATGCAGCAAATATTCCCGAAAATAAATGCAATGGTCAAAAATTTAGTGTCCGAAAGAAAATCTGACATCTATTGGCAACAAAGCTCAAATTGCATTCATAGCTTGCAGATGTAATTGAAGCTGGTGATAGTTTTCATGTGAACATCCTTATTAAAGTACAGAGGACATATTGTTCGTTACTGA
>JAXLNO010004329.1:0-24461 GCA_038087875.1 Malacoraja senta
GGGAAGAGGGCAGGGGGGGGAAGAGGGCAGGGGGGGAAGAGGGCAGGGGGGGAAGAGGGCAGGGGGGGAAGAGGGCAGGGGGGAAGAGGGCAGGGGGGAAGAGGGCAGGGGGGGAAGAGGGCAGGGGGGGAAGAGGGCAGGGGGGAGGGGCAGGGGGGGGAGGGGGGGAAGAGGGCAGAGGGGGGGAAGAGGGCAGGGGGGGAAGAGGGCAGGGGGGGAAGAGGGCAGGGGGGGAAGAGGGCAGGGGGGGAAGAGGGCAGGGGGGGGAAGAGGGCAGGGGGGGAAGAGGGCAGGGGGGGAAGAGGGCAGGGGGGGAAGAGGGCAGGGGGGGAAGAGGGCAGGGGGGAAGAGGGCAGGGGGGGAAGAGGGCAGGGGGGGAAGAGGGCAGGGGGGGAAGAGGGCAGGGGGGGAAGAGGGCAGGGGGGGAAGAGGGCAGGGGGGGAAGAGGGCAGGGGGGGAAGAGGGCAGGGGGGAAGAGGGCAGGGGGGGAAGAGGGCAGGGGGGGAAGAGGGCAGGGGGGGAAGAGGGCAGGGGGGGAAGAGGGCAGGGGGGGAAGAGGGCAGGGGGGGAAGAGGGCAGGGGGGGAAGAGGGCAGGGGGGGAAGAGGGCAGGGGGGGAAGAGGGCAGGGGGGGAAGAGGGCAGGGGGGGAAGAGGGCAGGGGGGGAAGAGGGCAGGGGGGGAAGAGGGCAGGGGGGGAAGAGGGCAGGGGGGGAAGAGGGCAGGGGGGAAGAGGGCAGGGGGGAAGAGGGCAGGGGGGGAAGAGGGCAGGGGGGGAAGAGGGCAGGGGGGGAAGAGGGCAGGGGGGGAAGAGGGCAGGGGGGGAAGAGGGCAGGGGGGGAAGAGGGCAGGGGGGAAGAGGGCAGGGGGGGAAGAGGGCAGGGGGGGAAGAGGGCAGGGGGGGAAGAGGGCAGGGGGGGAAGAGGGCAGGGGGGGGAAGAGGGCAGGGGGGGAAGAGGGCAGGGGGGAAGAGGGCAGGGGGGAAGAGGGCAGGGGGGGAAGAGGGCAGGGGGGGGAAGAGGGCAGGGGGGGGAAGAGGGCAGGGGGGGGAAGAGGGCAGGGGGGGGAAGAGGGCAGGGGGGGGAAGAGGGCAGGGGGGGAAGAGGGCAGGGGGGGGAAGAGGGCAGGGGGGGGAAGAGGGCAGGGGGGGAAGAGGGCAGGGGGGGAAGAGGGCAGGGGGGGAAGAGGGCAGGGGGGGGAAGAGGGCAGGGGGGGGAAGAGGGCAGGGGGGGGAAGAGGGCAGGGGGGGGAAGAGGGCAGGGGGGGGAAGAGGGCAGGGGGGGGAAGAGGGCAGGGGGGGAAGAGGGCAGGGGGGGGAAGAGGGCAGGGGGGGAAGAGGGCAGGGGGGGGAAGAGGGCAGGGGGGGGAAGAGGGCAGGGGGGGGAAGAGGGCAGGGGGGGAAGAGGGCAGGGGGGGGAAGAGGGCAGGGGGGGGAAGAGGGCAGGGGGGGAAGAGGGCAGGGGGGGGAAGAGGGCAGGGGGGGGAAGAGGGCAGGGGGGGGAAGAGGGCAGGGGGGGGGGAAGAGGGCAGGGGGGGGAAGAGGGCAGGGGGGGGAAGAGGGCAGGGGGGGGAAGAGGGCAGGGGGGGAAGAGGGCAGGGGGGGAAGAGGGCAGGGGGGGGAAGAGGGCAGGGGGGGGAAGAGGGCAGGGGGGGGAAGAGGGCAGGGGGGAAGAGGGCAGGGGGGGGAAGAGGGCAGGGGGGGGAAGAGGGCAGGGGGGGGAAGAGGGCAGGGGGGGGAAGAGGGCAGGGGGGGGAAGAGGGCAGGGGGGGAAGAGGGCAGGGGGGGGAAGAGGGCAGGGGGGGGAAGAGGGCAGGGGGGGAAGAGGGCAGGGGGGGAAGAGGGCAGGGGGGGGAAGAGGGCAGGGGGGGGAAGAGGGCAGGGGGGGAAGAGGGCAGGGGGGGGAAGAGGGCAGGGGGGGGAAGAGGGCAGGGGGGGGAAGAGGGCAGGGGGGGGAAGAGGGCAGGGGGGGGAAGAGGGCAGGGGGGGAAGAGGGCAGGGGGGGGAAGAGGGCAGGGGGGGGAAGAGGGCAGGGGGGGGAAGAGGGCAGGGGGGGGAAGAGGGCAGGGGGGGAGGAGGGGGGGAAGAGGGCAGGGGGGGAAGAGGGCAGGGGGGGGAAGAGGGCAGGGGGGGGAAGAGGGCAGGGGGGGGAAGAGGGCAGGGGGGGGAAGAGGGCAGGGGGGGGGAAGAGGGCAGGGGGGGGAAGAGGGCAGGGGGGGGAAGAGGGCAGGGGGGGGAAGAGGGCAGGGGGGGGAAGAGGGCAGGGGGGGGAAGAGGGCAGGGGGGGGAAGAGGGCAGGGGGGGGAAGAGGGCAGGGGGGGGAAGAGGGCAGGGGGGGGAAGAGGGCAGGGGGGGGAAGAGGGCAGGGGGGGGAAGAGGGCAGGGGGGGAAGAGGGCAGGGGGGGAAGAGGGCAGGGGGGGGAAGAGGGCAGGGGGGGGAAGAGGGCAGGGGGGGGAAGAGGGCAGGGGGGGGAAGAGGGCAGGGGGGGAAGAGGGCAGGGGGGGGAAGAGGGCAGGGGGGGAAGAGGGCAGGGGGGGGAAGAGGGCAGGGGGGGAAGAGGGCAGGGGGGGGAAGAGGGCAGGGGGGGGAAGAGGGCAGGGGGGGGAAGAGGGCAGGGGGGGGAAGAGGGCAGGGGGGGGAAGAGGGCAGGGGGGGGAAGAGGGCAGGGGGGAAGAGGGCAGGGGGGGGAAGAGGGCAGGGGGGGAAGAGGGCAGGGGGGGGAAGAGGGCAGGGGGGGGAAGAGGGCAGGGGGGGGAAGAGGGCAGGGGGGGGAAGAGGGCAGGGGGGGGAAGAGGGCAGGGGGGGAAGAGGGCAGGGGGGGGAAGAGGGCAGGGGGGGAAGAGGGCAGGGGGGGGAAGAGGGCAGGGGGGGGAAGAGGGCAGGGGGGGGAAGAGGGCAGGGGGGGAAGAGGGCAGGGGGGGAAGAGGGCAGGGGGGGAAGAGGGCAGGGGGGGGAAGAGGGCAGGGGGGGGAAGAGGGCAGGGGGGAAGAGGGCAGGGTGGGGGAAGAGGGCAGGGGGGGAAGAGGGCAGGGGGGGAAGAGGGCAGGGGGGGGAAGAGGGCAGGGGGGGAAGAGGGCAGGGGGGAGAGGGCAGGGGGGGGAAGAGGGCAGGGGGGGGAAGAGGGCAGGGGGGGGAAGAGGGCAGGGGGGGGAAGAGGGCAGGGGGGGGAAGAGGGCAGGGGGGGAAGAGGGCAGGGGGGGGAAGAGGGCAGGGGGGGGAGAGGGCAGGGGGGGGGAGAGGGCAGGGGAGGAGGGGGGGAAGAGGGCAGGGGGGGGAAGAGGGCAGGGGGGGAAGAGGGCAGGGGGGGGAAGAGGGCAGGGGGGGAAGAGGGCAGGGGGGGGAAGAGGGCAGGGGGGGGAAGAGGGCAGGGGGGGGAAGAGGGCAGGGGGGGGGAAGAGGGCAGGGGGGGGGAGAGGGCAGGGGGGGGAAGAGGGCAGGGGGGGGAAGAGGGCAGGGGGGGGAAGAGGGCAGGGGGGGGAAGAGGGCAGGGGGGGGAAGAGGGCAGGGGGGGGAAGAGGGCAGGGGGGGGAAGAGGGCAGGGGGGGGAAGAGGGCAGGGGGGGAAGAGGGCAGGGGGGGGAAGAGGGCAGGGGGGGGAAGAGGGCAGGGGGGGGAAGAGGGCAGGGGGGGGAAGAGGGCAGGGGGGGAAGAGGGCAGGGGGGGGAAGAGGGCAGGGGGGGGAAGAGGGCAGGGGGGGAAGAGGGCAGGGGGGAAGAGGGCAGGGGGGGGAAGAGGGCAGGGGGGGAAGAGGGCAGGGGGGGGAAGAGGGCAGGGGGGGAAGAGGGCAGGGGGGAAGAGGGCAGGGGGGGAAGAGGGCAGGGGGGGAAGAGGGCAGGGGGGGGAAGAGGGCAGGGGGGGGAAGAGGGCAGGGGGGGGAAGAGGGCAGGGGGGGGGAAGAGGGCAGGGGGGGGAAGAGGGCAGGAGGGGGGAAGAGGGCAGGAGGGGGGAAGAGGGCAGGGGGGGGAAGAGGGCAGGGGGAAGAGGCGGGGAAGAGGGCAGGGGGGGGAAGAGGGCAGGGGGGGGGAAGAGGGCAGGGGGGGGGAAGAGGGCAGGGGGGGGAAGAGGGCAGGGGGGGGAAGAGGGCAGGGGGGGGAAGAGGGCAGGGGGGGAAGAGGGCAGGGGGGGGAAGAGGGCAGGGGGGGGGAAGAGGGCAGGGGGGGGGAAGAGGGCAGGGGGGGGGAAGAGGGCAGGGGGGGGAAGAGGGCAGGGGGGGGAAGAGGGCAGGGGGGGGAAGAGGGCAGGGGGGGGAAGAGGGCAGGGGGGGGAAGAGGGCAGGGGGGGAAGAGGGCAGGGGGGGAAGAGGGCAGGGGGGGGAAGAGGGCAGGGGGGGGGGGAAGAGGGCAGGGGGGGGGAAGAGGGCAGGGGGGGGAAGAGGGCAGGGGGGGGAAGAGGGCAGGGGGGGAAGAGGGCAGGGGGGGAAGAGGGCAGGGGGGGGAAGAGGGCAGGGGGGGGAAGAGGGCAGGGGGGGGAAGAGGGCAGGGGGGGAAGAGGGCAGGGGGGGGAAGAGGGCAGGGGGGGAAGAGGGCAGGGGGGAAGAGGGCAGGGGGGGAAGAGGGCAGGGGGGGAAGAGGGCAGGGGGGGAAGAGGGCAGGGGGGGAAGAGGGCAGGGGGGGAAGAGGGCAGGGGGGGAAGAGGGCAGGGGGGGAAGAGGGCAGGGGGGGAAGAGGGCAGGGGGGGAAGAGGGCAGGGGGGGAAGAGGGCAGGGGGGGAAGAGGGCAGGGGGGGGAAGAGGGCAGGGGGGGGGGAAGAGGGCAGGGGGGGGGAAGAGGGCAGGGGGGGGAAGAGGGCAGGGGGGGGAAGAGGGCAGGGGGGGGGAAGAGGGCAGGGGGGGGAAGAGGGCAGGGGGGGGGAAGAGGGCAGGGGGGGGAAGAGGGCAGGGGGGGGAAGAGGGCAGGGGGGGGAAGAGGGCAGGGGGGGGAAGAGGGCAGGGGGGGGAAGAGGGCAGGGGGGGAAGAGGGCAGGGGGGGGAAGAGGGCAGGGGGGGGAAGAGGGCAGGGGGGGGGGAAGAGGGCAGGGGGGGGGAAGAGGGCAGGGGGGGGAAGAGGGCAGGGGGGGGAAGAGGGCAGGGGGGGGGGAAGAGGGCAGGGGGGGGAAGAGGGCAGGGGGGGGAAGAGGGCAGGGGGGGGAAGAGGGCAGGGGGGGGAAGAGGGCAGGGGGGGAAGAGGGCAGGGGGGGAAGAGGGCAGGGGGGGAAGAGGGCAGGGGGGGAAGAGGGGGCAGGGGGGGAAGAGGGCAGGGGGGGAAGAGGGCAGGGGGGAAGAGGGCAGGGGGGGAAGAGGGCAGGGGGGAAGAGGGCAGGGGGGGAAGAGGGCAGGGGGGGAAGAGGGCAGGGGGGAAGAGGGCAGGGGGGGAAGAGGGCAGGGGGGGAAGAGGGCAGGGGGGGAAGAGGGCAGGGGGGGAAGAGGGCAGGGGGGGAAGAGGGCAGGGGGGGAAGAGGGCAGGGGGGGAAGAGGGCAGGGGGGGAAGAGGGCAGGGGGGGAAGAGGGCAGGGGGGGAAGAGGGCAGGGGGGGAAGAGGGCAGGGGGGGAAGAGGGCAGGGGGGGAAGAGGGCAGGGGGGGAAGAGGGCAGGGGGGGAAGAGGGCAGGGGGGAAGAGGGCAGGGGGGAAGAGGGCAGGGGGGGAAGAGGGCAGGGGGGGAAGAGGGCAGGGGGGGAAGAGGGCAGGGGGGAAGAGGGCAGGGGGGGAAGAGGGCAGGGGGGGAAGAGGGCAGGGGGGGAAGAGGGCAGGGGGGGAAGAGGGCAGGGGGGGAAGAGGGCAGGGGGGGAAGAGGGCAGGGGGGGAAGAGGGCAGGGGGGGAAGAGGGCAGGGGGGGAAGAGGGCAGGGGGGGAAGAGGGCAGGGGGGGAAGAGGGCAGGGGGGAAGAGGGCAGGGGGGGAAGAGGGCAGGGGGGGAAGAGGGCAGGGGGGAAGAGGGCAGGGGGGGAAGAGGGCAGGGGGGAAGAGGGCAGGGGGGAAGAGGGCAGGGGGGAAGAGGGCAGGGGGGAAGAGGGCAGGGGGCAGCAGGGAGGCAGAGGGGGAGCGGGCAGGGGGAAGCGGGCAGGGGGAAGAGGGCAGGGGGAAGAGGGCAGGGGCGGCGGGGAGGCAGAGGGGGAGCGGGCAGAGAAGGAGGGGTTAGAGTTGGGGGGGGGGGGCGCACGGCATCACAGTGGAGGGCTGGTTTGGATTACAATTCTCCAATTATTGTCACGTGCTTCTACTTTCCTGATTTGTACCATGTCCTACACATCACCTGCTGAATATAGGCCAATCAATATTTTGACTACTTTCTGTTTCTGAACCATCAAAACTGATTCTTCTACTTGATATTCTGAGCTAAGATCTTCCATCTCTACCACTTTTATCTCATCCTATTGTAACTACATCTCTATATTTGACAATAGATTCGTTATTTTAACTTGTGCCATGAATGTGTTTTATCTTTTTATCTGAATGCACATGGGACTTGTAAAGAGCCTCTGCCTATTTTTTTTACCATTATTCCCTCATGTCCAAGTGGTTGGCTCTTTATTGAGCTAGGAAGAATTGCAATCGTATCAACCACTATCTGTGCATAATTTTTCTTAGGCTATCAAGATGGACAGTAAATAATGATCTTACCAATGAAGACTATACCCAAGAAAAAATACATTTCCTATTTCTAGATTCAAGATACAAGATACATGTATTTGTCACATGTACCAATTGGTACAGTGAATGTTATAGGGTGGGGAAAATGGGATTCTACCATTCAACTTGTAGTTAATAGTCAGTGTATTTTTGGAAGTGCTCTATTTACTTGGTTAATTTCTCTCAAAGATGGTGACCCTACTTTTAAAAAAAAAATCAGATTCTTATATTCTACCATCATGCAATCCCATCCTAAAATTTCTGCCCACTGCAAATTCTGTGCATCTTACATAATTTTCCATTTTCATGTTATACATGAATATTTCCTCTCACTAAGAATCCTACCCTATAAACATGGCCTTTTAATTATTATGTGTTGATTTAATTGCTATTTTATTCTCATACCACACTTATACCAACAGTACCTGCAGTTGTCACAGACATGAAGATCAAAGTGACTGCACAGAAAGGAATCCATGAACTCTTTACCACATTCTTCACATAATAAGTAATCAAATTCCATGACAGGTCCTGTGAAGATAGATGCACGTTTTAAGCAAGGGACAATGACCTTCTGAAATAGCAACCTCAGCAATAAAAGGCACTGAAAAAATGTCATCAGGTGCAAACATGAGCATTTGGCTGCAATTTACAACAATACCACGTTGTAGACAGTATTGCTGGCCAAATGAAAGGTTAAAAATCTTGTAGGTTGCTGTTCAGTACTGTTGTACATTCTGTATGCCTGCCAATGCCATTCTTCAGATATTTTTAACAAATGCTTGTCAAAGATTCCAAAATAGTGTCCAAACAAGTGTGATTTTTTCATAGCTCTATAACTAACAAGCAATGCAGAGGGTTGTTGACAGTAGAGTACTTGATAGTGTGCACATGCATATTCAACATGCTCATGACAAAGTACTATTAGCCATACAGATGCCAGTGGGATGAAAGGATCAGTGTGGATATTAAAACAAACAAGAAACTAATTAGTAAGCAGTGTGAATGGTTGTTTTGAAAACTGAACTGGAATGATATAATTGTGTTGGACCAATGATAATTTTAATATCCCAACGTCTGTGTCAATAACATGCATTTTCAAAGCTTGCTAATGACATGAAACTTGAAATGTAATAAGCCATGAAAATAAACACAGGAGTAAAGTTCAGATAATGTTTTAACGCAGGTGTGTAGGTGTGTAGTGTTAGCAAAGATAAGAGGAAGTAATGTAAATTAACAGGTGATATTTTAAAAGGGATGTGTGTACATAAATCCTTGAAGGTGGCAGAAGGCTTTTAGAAATGTTATACAGGATATTTTGTGCTTCTTTTTAAACAAAGCACATAATACAAAAGTAAAGAATCTATTCCAAACAAACTCTGAGTGTTGAGGTCAGTTGAGCAGCAAGCTTTAAGAAGGTTGTTCAAAATGTAAGGTGCAAAGTTAATCTATGAGGCTGGTACATGAATGAAAGCTTTTAGTTTTCAGATGACTGCAATTGTGTGCTGCATAAGTGAGGGGTGGGGAAGCTGAATACAGAGGTGTAGTCAACAACTTTGTTGAGTAGTGTGGGCTGAATCACCTGCAGCTCAACACCGACAAGACTAAAGAGTGGACTTTAGGAGGAAGAACATCCCTGTCCCTGTCCCCATCAATGGTGTGGATGTGCAATTTACCAGGGAGTACAAATACCTTGGGGTATACCTGGACAGTAAACTGGACTGGTCCAGGAGCCCTGAGGCCCTGTATAAGAAGGGACAGAGCCGGCTGTACTTTTTGAAAAGGCTCTGCTCATTCAACACCTGCAGTAAAATGCTGCAGATGTTCTACCAATCAGTGGTAGCTAGTGCCATCTTCTTCGCTGCCTTATGCTGGGGCAACAGGGCGAAGGCCGCGGACGCCAACAGTATTAACAAACTCATCAGGAAGGCTGGCTCCATCCTGGGGGTGGAGTTGGATTCACTGGAGGTGGTCATGGAGGGGAGGATGCTCCTGAAACTGCGGAGCATCTTGGACAATACAGCTCACCCCTCCATGACACACTGGTCAACCTGAGGAGCACCTTCAGCAACAAACTGGTTCCACCAAGATACAGAACAGAACGCCACAGTAAAACCTTCATCCCTGTGGCTATCAAACTGTACAACTCCTCCCCTTTGTCAAGAGAGTCAAGAGTGTTCTATTGTTATGTTTCCCAGATAGAACAATGACATCCTTACGCTGCAGCACAAAAGAATATGTAAACATAGTACTGTAAATATGATAAACGAGAGAAAAAAAGTTCAGTGTGTATATATACATAGAGTCAATATGCTCTCTACTGTACACCTGTAAAAGTTTGTGGGGTAGACTGAGTGACTCCCCCGACCCCCTCCCCCCCCTAATCTTTGTACATCCCCAATCCTTTCCACTCGTCACTTTCATTTCATGTTTCTTGTGTTTTTATGACTGTTGGCAGATCAATTTCCCTCCTGGGATAAATAAGGTTATATCATATTGTAGACAATATCATATTGTAGACAACGCCCTCAACAACTTTTCTTTTTACTCCTCCCATTTCCTCCAAATCCAAGGCGTAGCTACGGGCACACGAATGGGCCCCAGCTATGCCTGCCTCTTTGTAGGGTACATCGAACAATCCTTGTTCGAGGCATATCTTTGCACTATCGCCAAACTCTACCTCTGCTACATTGACGATTGCATTGGTGCTACCTCCTGCACCCATGCGGAACTCACTGACCATCGATTTCACCACTAACTTCCATCCGGCACTCAAATTCACCTGGACCATTTCCGACATCTCCCTACCGTTTCTAGACCTCACCATCACCATCGCACGGAACAGACTACTGAACGACATCTATTACAAACCCACTGACTCCCATGGCTATCTGGACTACACTTCTTCCCACCCTGCTTCCTGTAAGGACTCTATCCCCTACTCCCAATTCCTCCGTCTATGCCGCATCTGCACCCAGGATGATGTGTTCCAAACCAGGGCATCGGAGATGTCCTCATTCTTTAAGGAACGGGGCTTCCCCCCTTCGACTATAGATGAGGCTCTCACCAGGGTCTCCTCTATATCCCGTAGCTCCACTCTCACTCCCCATCCTCCCACTCGTAACAAGGACAGAGTCCTCCTTATCCTCACCTTCCACCGCCGTCACATACAACATATAATCCCCCGACATTTTCGCCACCTCCAACGGGATCCCACCACTGGCCACATCTTCCCATCTTCTCCCCTTTCGGCTTTCCGCAGAGACCATTCCCTCCGAGACTCCCTGGTCATTTCGTCCCTTCCCACCCAAACCACCCCCTCCCCTTGTACTTTCCCTTGCAACCGCAGGAAATGCTACACATGTCACTTTACCTCCCCCCTCGACTCCATCCAAGGACCCAAGCAGTCTTTCCAGGTTAGGCAGAGGTTCACCTGCACCTCCTCCAACCTCATCTATTGCATCCGCTGTTCCAGGTGTCAACTGCTGTACATCAGTGAGACCTAGCGCAGGCTTGGCGATCGCTTCGCCCAACACCTCCGCTCAGTTCACAATAACCAACCTGATCTCCTGGTGGCTCAGCACTTCAACTCCCCTTCCCATTCCGAATTTGACCTTTCTGTCCTGGGCCTCCTCTATGGCCAGAGTGAGTCCCACCACAAATTGGAGGAGCAGCACCTCATATTTTGCTTGGGTAGTTTACACCCCAGCGTATGAACATTGACTTCTCCAATTTCAGGTAGCCCTTGCTTTCTCCCTCCTTCCCCTCCCCTTCCCAGATCTCCGACAGCCTAATGTCTCCGCCTCTTCCTTTCTTTTTCCCGCCCCCCCCCCCACATCAGTCTGAGGAAGGATCTCGACCCGAAACGTCGCCTATTCCTTCGCTCCATAGATGCTGCCTCACACACTGAGTTTCTCCAGCATTTTTGTCTACCTTAGATTTTTCCAGCATCTGCAGTTCTTTCTTAAACATCATATTGTATCGTATCGTACCGGTGCCCAAGAAGAGCAAGATGACGTGCCTCAATGACTATCGACCAGTGGCACTAATGTCAGTAGTGATGAAGTGCTTTGAGAGGTTGATCATGGCGAAAATCAACTCCTACCTCGACAAAAACCTGCACCCACTGCAGTTCGCCTACCGCCACAACAGATCAACGGTGGATGCGCTCTCGCTGGCTCTCCACTCCGCTCTGGACCACTTGGACAACTAAAACTCATATGTCAGGCTGTTATTCATTGACTACAGCTCGGCATTTAACACCATCATCCCCTCCAAGCTGTTTACCAAGCTCTCAGAACTGGGTTTCTGCGCATCCCTCTGCAATTGGATCCTCGACTTCCTCATTCACAGACCACAGTCTGTTCGTATTGGTGGAAATGTGTCAGTCTCGATAACAATCAGCATGGGAGCACCTCAAGGCTGCGTGCTCAGCCCCCTGCTGTACTCACTCTATACTCATGACTGCGTAGCCGTTCATAGTGCGAACTCCATCATCAAGTTCGTTGACGACACCACTGTTGTGGGACGTATCACTGATGGGGACGAGTCAGAGTATAGAAGAGAGATCGACTGACTGACCAAATGGTGCCAGCACAATAACCTAGCCCTCAACACCAGCAAAACCAAGGAACTGATTGTGGACTTTGGAAGGTTTAGGATGGGGACGATGGTGGGAAAGGTTAAGAGCTGCAAATTCCTGGGTGTGCACATCTCTGAAGATCTCTCCTGGTCCGAGAACACTGATGCAATTATAAAGGAAGCACATCAGCGCCTCTACTTCCTGAGAAGATTACGGAGAGTCGGTATGTCAAGGAGGACTCTCTCTAACTTCTACAGGTGCACAGTAGAGAGCATGCTGACCAGTTGCATCGTGGCTTGGTTCGGCAACTTGAGCGCACAGGAGCGGAAAAGACTACAAAAAGAGTAGACACTGCCCAGTCCATCATCGGCTCTGACCTCCCTAACATCGAGGGGATCTATCGCAGTCGCTGCCTCAAAAAGGCTGGCAGCATCATCAACGACCCATACCATCCTGGCCACACACTCATCTCCCCGCTACCTTCACGTAGAAGGTATAGGAGCCTGAAGACTGCAACGTCCAGGTTCAGGAATAGCTGCTTCCCCACAGCCATCAGGATATTAAACTCAACTCAAACAAAACTCTGAACATTAATAGACCATTATCTGTTTATTTGCACTTTATCTGTTTATTTATTCATGTGTGTATATATTTATATAATGGTATATGGACACACTGATCCGTTCTGTATTCAAGCCTACTATATTCTGTTGTGCTGAAGCAAAGCAAGAATTTCATTGTCCTATCTGGGACACATGACAATAAACTCTCTTGAATCGTATGTAGAGATTGGAGAGGCTCAGTTTGTTCTTACAGCTAAAGGAGGTTATGGGGAGAATTAATTATGTTATTATTAATTCTTAATAGTTTTGGCAGAAAAAAATTGCTTCTTGTAGCACTGTCAGCAGCCAAACTGGATAGCTTTAGTGTAATTAGCAAAAAGCCAGATTCAACGAGAAATAAAAACTTTTCTGCCAAAGGCCAAATGAGAAACTGAATCTACAGGTAATGGGACTAGCCCACTAAAGCCTTAGTATTTTAAGGGAGAACAGCCCAGGTGCAATCCTCACTTATTAGATATTGTAAAAAGACAAAATTAGGATCAACTCAGTCGTCTTCAGTTATCGAGTAATGAAATGGGAGCCTTTATTTTTTTTATTGGAATCATGTGTAGCCAACACACAAAATAATGCAATCTGAACATTGCAACATACTGAAATCTGGTGCACTAATTCTTAGCAAGAAAAATATCTCCGCTCTGGCACCAAAATTAGATTTCATCTGAACAAACTTTTTAAAAGGTACACAAAAATGCTGGAGAAACTCAGCGGGTGCAGCAGCATCTATGGAGCGAAGGAAATAGCTTCTCTAACATGACTCTTTCATGGGAAGACTCATGAAAATCTTCATGAGTCTTCCCTATTTCCTTCGCTCCATAGATGCTGCTGCACCCGCTGAGTTTCTATAGCATTTTTGTGTACCTATTTCCTTCGCTCCATAGATGCTGCTGCACCCGCTGAGTTTCTCCAGCATTTTTGTGTACCTTCGATTTTCCAGCATCTGCAGTTCCTTCTTTAAAACTTTTTAAAAGAGTGTTTAACCTGACCCAGGAATTCATTTTCAAATACATAGTTTGATCAATTACACTCTTCCCCTTGTCAACCTATACAGGTTGCAATTCATAATATAAAATTCTCCTTTCAGTATTTCAAACCTCATTTCAGAAAACTCCAGACATGTCCAACTCTGACATTTTGTGCATCTGCCATCCTTTCTCCTATCTTTAGTGGATTATGCCCTAAGCATCCTGGAATTCCCCAGTTTTATCTCTCCCTCTATTTTCAAGACACTCTTAGCTAAGTTAAAATTGAACTTGATTATAGATTTTGCTCATCCTTAAAGCCCTGTCCCACGGTACGAGTTCATTCCAAGAGCTCTCCCGAGTTTGCCCTGATTCGAACTCTGAGATTTACGGTAATGGCCACTCGTCGGTACTTGGGGCTCTCGTGGACATTTTTCAACATGTTGAAAAATCTTCATGTCTTCCCGTGCTTACCTGCCGTTAGCGAGTCTTCCCGAGTACCTGCCGTTAGCGTTACGAGCCGCTAAGAGACGTCCCCGAGCTCCGACGTACCCGGTACGTTCATTTTCCGTGCTTACCACGAGTTTGATTTTTTTTTAAACTCGGGAGAGCTCTTGGAATGAACTCGTACCGTGGGACAGGGCTATTAATATCTCAATTTTAGATGGGCTGTGTTGTTCACGTTTTTTATTCTAAGTAAAATACATTATATAAATAGAAGCTTTCATTTCTGGGTTTTACAATCTACACACATTGTTACACTGAGTGAAAACAATGATTTGCCTAAATCACCATACATAGATTCCACAAATGCAGGTGACAGAAGGTAGGATGCGATGGCAGCAGGCAAGGATGTCTCTCCCTGATCCCTACATGTGCACGTGCATGCATGATGAGCACCTATAAGTGCCATGCTATGGGTCCACAGAATCACTGTAATGATGAGCATCTTCAAGAGACAAAGCTGACTGCAGTAATTAGAGGGGTTGACTTGCTCTTTACCACTCAATAGAAATCTCATCAGGGTTCTCCTCAACCACCTATCCAGTGGCAGAATGGTACTCCCCAAGTCAGTGTGGATTTCCTGTCTAGAGGCACAATGCACATGTTCTTCACACGAGTCAACCCTCGGAAAAATTCAGCAAAAGCAGGAAGCCTTTCTCAGCTCACAAAACCCTTTGCCGTTGTCAATGGAGAGGGACTACGCAGAATCCTTGCTTGGCCACGGAAACTCATGTACCTTTTACATCTGATGTATGATGGCATAAAAGCCATGATGTTGACCAATCCACAATAGACTTAATCATGGTGCATAATGATGCCAGGCAAGACTGTGACATCATACCAAACACATTTCAATCTTTTTCGCTTTAATGCCACATCTTGCCTCCAACGTTTCCCGCATGATCAACATAATCTACGGGCAAACGGGAAAAGTTTCAACTTCCGAATCCTCAGTTCTCTCAGGTCACTCTGACTTCAGTCATTCAGCTGCAGCAGACAGTCAATGGTTATGTATGCTCACATTCAGAGGACAAGCTCAAAGTCTTCACCACGTAATTCGGTGAAGGTGGTAAGAAAATGGGCCATAAATGCAACATTTGCAAAGCAAAGACCCTAGAGCAACGGCAACAGCTGCAAAACTGACAAGAAAGGTCTACAATAACTTGAAAGATGTGGACTATTTTCTCTATCTCAGGAGTCACCTACCAACCAACGCAGATAGTGATGATGAGATTCTTCATAGAAACATAGAAAATAGGTGCAGGAGTAGGCCATTTGGCCCTTCGAGCCTGCACCGCCATTCAATATGATCATGGCTGATCATCCAACTCAGTATCCTGTACCTGCCTTCTCTCCATACCCCCTGATCCCTTTAGCCACAAGGGCCACATCTAACTCCCTCTTAAATATAGCCAATGAACTGGCCTCAACTACCTTCTGTGGCAGAGAATTCCACAGATTCTTGAGAATCTTTAGGGGGCGCTGTCCTGTGTGCGGCTGCCCAGCCAGCAGCTGTCTGTCCTTTCACCTTTATTTTTTATTTTAGTCAGTAAAGTGTTTTGTTTTGGAGGTCTAGACTTTTTTGTGTGGGGGGGTGGGTGGGGGGGGGAAGGGGGAAACTACCTTTCAGGGTCCCTACCTGGCCGGAGAGGCAGCTTTTCTCCGGGCTGCAGCTTCGACCCGTCCTCGCGGCCTACCAGCGGGCCTGGAGCGGCGTTTCCGGTCGGGGACCGGCCAGAACCTCGGCTTCGGCGGCGGCACAGCGCTGGAGCGCTATCGCGGAGCGGGCGGTGCCTTGCCCGGGTCGCCGTGCTGGAGCTCCGGTGAGCTGAGGATCGCTGGGGAAAACATCGCGGAGCTGCGGGACTGTGGAACGACCAGCTGCGGGCGGCGGCGCTGAACTTTACATCGGGAGCCTGGGATCTCTAGATGAGATCGCCAGTTGTGGAGCTCCAACCGGCGCGGCCTTGTTGGCTTCGGAAGCCGCGGCCCCCAGTGCGGAAGCGGCCGTTCCAGGGTTCCCAGGCCGCTGGGAGGACTCTCCCGACGCCGGAGCAACATCACCCGGCGAGAACGGCCTGGAACATCGGGCCTCCGTAGAGGCAACTGTGGAGGCCTCAATGGGCCCGACTATGGGTAAACTGGGGTTGGGGACTGGACTTTGTGCCTTCCCTCATGGTGGGAGCCATTGTGGGGGGGTGTTCAGTGTTAAGACTATCTTGGTGTTGTGTCTGTATTCTCTTTTTTGTGTGCTGCATAATGGCTGGTGTACCATGACACCCAGATCTCGTTGCATCTCCCCTTTTCCTAATCGGCCACCATTCAGATAATAGTCTACTTCCCTGTTTTTGCCACCAAAGTGGATAACCTCACATTTATCCACATTATACTGCATCTGCCATGCATTTGCCCACTCACCCAGCCTATCCAAGTCACCTTGCAGCCTCCTAGCATACTCCTCACAGCTAACACTGCCCCCCAGCTTCGTGTCATCCGCAAACTTGGAGATGTTGCATTCAATTCCCTCGTCCAAATCATTAATATATATTGTAAATAGCTGAGGTCCCAGCACTGAGCCTTGCAGTACCCCACTAGTCACTGCCTGCCATTCTGAAAAGGACCCGTTTACTCCTACTCTTTGCTTCCTGTTTGTCAGCCAGTTCTCTATCCACATCAATACTGAACCCCCAATACCGTGTGCTTTAAGTTTGTATACTAATCTCTTAAGTGGGACCTTGTCGAAAGCCTTCTGGAAGTCCAGATATAACACATCCACTGGTTCTCCCTTATGTTCTACTAGTTACATCCTCGAAAAATTCTATAAGATTCGTCAGACATAATTTACCTTTCGTAAATCCATGCTGACTTTGTCCAATGATTTCACCACTTTCCAAATGTGCTGCTATCCCATCTTTAATAATTGACTAGCAGTTTCCCCACTACCGATGTTAGACTAACTGGTCTGTAATTCCCCGTTTTCTCTCTCCCTCCCTTTTTAAAAAGTGGGGTTACATTAGCTACCCTCCAATCCTCAGGAACTACTCCAGAATCTGTTTTGAAAAATTATCACTAATGCATCCACTATTTCTGGGGCTACTTCCTTAAGTACTCTGGGATGCAGCCTATCTGGCCCTGGGGATTTATCGGCCTTTAATCCATTCAATTTACCTAACACCACTTCCCGGCTAACCTGGATTTCACTCAGTTCCTCCATCTCACTTAACCCGCTGTCCCCTGCTATTTCCGGCAGATTATTTATGTCTTCCTTAGTGAAGACAGAACCAAAGCAGTTATTCAATTGGTCTGCCATGTCCTTGTTCCCCATGATCAATTCACCTGTTTCTGACTGCAAGGGACCTACATTTGTTTTAACTAATCTTTTTCTCTTCACATATCTATAAAAACTTTTGCAGTCAGTTTTTATGTTCGCTGCCAGTTTTCTTTCATAATCTATTTTCCCTTTCCTAATTAAGCCCTTTGTCCTCCTCTGCTGGACTGAATTTCTCCCAGTCCTCTGGTAGGCTGCTTTTTCTGGCTAATTTGTACGCTTCATCTTTTGTTTTGATACTATCCCTGATTTCCCTTGTTATCCACGGATGCACTACCTTCCCTGATTTATTCTTTTCCAAACTGGGATGAACAATTGTTGTATTTCATCCATGCAGTCTTTAAATGCCTTCCATTGCATATCCACCGTCAACCCTTTAAGAATCAATTGCGTCAATCTTGGCCAATTCACGTCTCATACCCTCAAAGTTACCTATCTTTAAGTTCAGAACCCTTGTTTCTGAATTAACAATGTCACTCTCCATCCTAATGAAGAACTCAACCATATTATGGTCACTCTTGCCCAAGGGGCCATGCACAACAAGACTGCTAACGAACCCTTCCTCGTTACTCAATACCCAGTCTAGAATAGCCTGCTCTCTCGTTGGTTCCTCTACATGTTGGTTTAGAAAACTATCCCGCATACATTCCAAGAAATCCTCTTCCTCAGCACCCCTGCCAATTTGATTCACCCAATCTATATGTAGATTGAAGTCACCCATTATAACTGTTTTACCTTTGTTGCATGCATTTCTAATTTCCTGTTGTGCCTTCAGTGCACTAGCATAGCAATAGGCCCAATGAAGAGGAATGTTCAAAGATTTTTAAAAAAACACTGGCGCAAAACTCAAGGAATGGAAAAAACAGTTCTCAAATTCCCCACTCATTTTTCACATGAAGCACATCCTCCTCCCACACAGGACAGAGCTGACATATCCCACACACACCTCACCAGCCACCCAACATCCCAAGGAAATGAAGTGGAAGCAAGCCATCCTCAACATTGAGGAATAATTGCTCCTACACAAAGATGTTATTGTTTAGTTTAGTGATACAGTGCAAAAATAGGCCCTTCGGGATGTGACAAGTAAAATGGATGAAGGGGAGCCAGTGGATGTAGTGTATCTAGACTTTCAGAAAGCCTATGAAAAGGTCCCGCATGGGAGACTTTGACTAAAATTAGAGCACATGGTATTGGGGGTAGGGCGTTGACATGGATAGAAAATTGGTTGGCAGACAGGAAGCAAAGAGTAGGAGTGAACGGGTCCTTTTCAGAATGGCAGGCAGTGGCGAGTGGAGTGCCGCCAGGCTCGGTGTTGGGGCCGCAACTGTTTACCATATATATTAATGATTTGGAAGAGGGAATTAGGAGCAACACTAGCAAGTTTGCGGATGACACAAAGCTGCGTGGCAGTGTGAACGGTGAAGATGATGTTAGGAGGTTGCAGGGTGACCTGGACAGGTTGAGTGAGTGGGCAGATGCATGGCAGATGCAGTATAATATAGATAAATGTGAGGTTATCCACTTTGGCGGCAAAACAAGGGGGCAGATTATTATCTCAATGGAGTTAGGTTAGGTAAGGGGGAGGTGCAGCGAGACCTGGGTGTCCTTGTACACCAGTCACTGAAAGTTGGCGTGCAGGTACAGCAGGCAGTGAAGAAAGCTAATGGAATGTTGGCCTTCATAACAAGAGGATTTCAGTATAGGAGTAAATAGGTTCTTCTGCAGTTGTATAGGGCTCTGATAAGACCACATCTGGAGTATTGTGTACAGTTTTGCTCTCCTAATTTGAGGAAGGACATCCTTGTGATTGAGGCAGTGCAGCGTAGGTTCACGAGATTGATCCCTGGGATGGCGGGACTGTCATACGAGGAAAGATTGAAAAGACTAGGCTTGTATTCACTGGAGTTTAGAAGGATGAGGGGGATCTTATAGAAACATATAAAATTATAAAAGGACTGGACAAGCTAGATGCAGGAAAAAATTTCCCAATGTTGGGCGAGTCCAGAACCAGGGGCCACAGTCTTAGAATAAAAGAGAGGCCATTTAAGACTGAGGTGAGAAAAAAAGTTTTCACCCAGAGAGTTGTGAATTTGTGGAATTCCCTGCCACAAGAGGGCAGTGGAGGCCTAATCACTGGATGGATTTAAGAGAGAGTTAGATAGAGCTCTAGGGGCTAGTGGAATCAAGGGGTATGGGGAGAAGGCAGGCACGGGTTATTGATTGGGGACGATCAGCCATGATCACAATGAATGGCGGTGCTGGCTCGAAGGGCCGAATGTCCTCCTCCATCTATTTTCTATGTTTCTATGTTTCGGCACACCGAGTCCGCACCGACCAGCGATCCCCAAATTATAGCACTATCCTACACACAAGGGACAATTTACAACTGAAGCCAATTAACAATTGTGTATATCTCATGCAAGTCTGAGATTTATGTTATATTTTATGTTACGTTTGAAAAAACTAATCTCTAGTGACATTTTAGAATATTGAACACAAATATACCTGGCTCATGTATGACTTTATTCACTTGTTGTATCTCATCCTCCTCCTCTTCCAGAAAGAACCCTCCTCCTGTATCTACTACTTTGGGTGCAGGCTTTGTAATATTGTTACCTGTCGGTGAGAAAGATAAATATAACATCCTCTCAGATAAAACATAATACTGCATGCTGTCATGAGTAATACCTGCTTTCTAATGCAGATCAAGCATAGTAAATTCCTGAATAGCAAAAACATTCTCATTTTAGACTAGAGACATTTATTGTCACATGCACCAATTGGTACAGTGAAATTTGGGGGTCACCATACAGCCATATGAATAAAAAAAGAACAGAACACGATAGTCTTTAACATAAACATCCCCCACACAGCGGAATCAAAGTTTCCCACTGTGAGGGAAGGCCCAAAGTTCAGTCATCCTCCTCTTTGATGTTTGGTCTTCATTCTGGATTATGAGCATGGAGCACTTAAAATAGTCTTGTCCAGACAAGAGACTTCAAAATAAAGTGTACAACATCTAGGGAAAGATACAGTAAAAGTATAAATCTGGTTTGCTTGGGTTCAACACAGTGCCAGATGGGCAGATTTTCAGACGATTAAATTTTATCCAATAATATTGTCTATCCATGATCAATATTTTCATACTAAACCTGACAAAAATTTTATCCAATCTATTGTATTGGGTGTTACATAGGAATATTATCAAATTTCCAGTAAACCTAGTTGGTTTCAAGGGAGCGTGGAAATGGGGCCCCAATGAGTTTCAAGAGACCTTCGGAAATAGGACCAGACAAGGTTGAAGGAATTTAGGAATCAGGGCTAAAGGTAGCGTTGTTACAAAACCTACCATCAGCGGCGTTCCAGATCTGCCACTGCCTGTACGTGTGATTCCGGAGGCTGGGGGGGGGGGGGGGGTGGTTAGGGTAGGGGGGCGGGATTAAAATGCAGGTTTGTATTGGTTGTCGGAGAGGTATTTGCTCGGACTACAAGTTGATGAAAAAATTTTGTTATGCACTTTCGTTCCCGTTTTTTTTTTTAAAAGGTGCTGGTCGATTGCATCGCTGGATTGAAGTTAAACGCGACTTCCAACACCTTCAACATCACGGATCAAAATCAACGTCATGGACTTCCATATTAGGACAAAAAAGTTATATCATTTATTTAAACATCTTACCTTGCTTTTTGGTGTGGTTTCATTTTAATCTGATGATTCGAAATATGTTATTTAGGCCCCGATATCAGCCATGTCTTGCCTGCCAATATCGCGGGGCTTAAATCATGGCAGCGGCCACATTCCGATCTATTCACTCTCTATCCACTCTCAAGATAATCAAATTCTTTTTTTTTTTGCACAATCATGTCATAAGAACATCTAACTCATCTATATTTTGTGTTATTGTCTATCCATGATCAATATTTTCATACTAAATATCTGATTGAAAACTTCCACAATACATAGTTTTTAGTTTTGTCAGGTTTAGTATGAAAATATTGATCATGGATAGACAATAACATAAAATATAGATAATTTAGATATTCTTATGACATAATTGTGCAAAAAATAATGATTCTGATTATCTTGAGAGTGGAGGTTTGTGGATTTTGAATAAATGTCTGGGTAAACTTCCCTTGCCTGCAGCAGTGTTATAAACCAACAGAGTAAAATTTATGGGAATTAAACATTCAATTCCTTCCATTGGCATAGAAATTCATGACAAAGTGAGAGTTAAAAATCATGTTATATTGTGAATTCTTGTGTGAATGGGATCAATTTGTTATTTGGATACTTTGGCTATTTAAAAAAATATTTTTAGCCTTTTCTTAATAATGGGATAGATGTTTAGATCTAGTAATTGAATTTAGATGAATTTAATTGATTTGATGACACTGATGAATATGAATTTTTTGTTTTTTGTATTTACTATTTGTTTTAACGTTACAATAATATTAATGTTCTGATCTTGAGAATATCACATTTTTGAATTTTCAAGGCAGTCTGGGTGTTTATTACTATTTCCGTCACAACGGTCAATTTGTAATTATCTACAATTAGGTAACTAACTAATTGTATGCTTTAATTTCAGGTCATCCAAGTAAGATGTATCATATTTGTTTCAGAATGCTTCAATCTATAATAACTGAAAATTTCATTCAGTTCTCTTACTTTTTAAGAAAGTTATGGGCTTTTATGTCAATTGACTGTCCTTGATCACAGCTTTTGCGTTGTTAATGGAAAAGCAATAGGGAACAAGATGCTAATTTCCGAGTATGAAAACAACCATAACTTTATTAATACTGAAGATATGAATGTGAACTAGGTATCAAATGAAAGTTCTTTATATGCATTATCTGATGGGATAAATTACAGGCTTGATGTTTAAAATCTCAAAATTTTGTAACATTCCTACTAAAGGGCGCCTGGGAATTGGCACCCAGTGATGCATATCAGGATTTCTACAATCAGATATTGGAGTACTCACTTGTACCAATGGGAGTGTAGGGCCTGCTTGCCAATCTGGCTTGCCTCAGAAGCAGTGCTCTTTGCCGGTTTCGCTCGATTTTAGCCAACAGTTTTGGAGGTAAGTGTCTTTCTTGGTCTGGCTTTGCCTCTCCTTCTCCATCTGCTGAGGCTGAAGGCGATTCATCTTTGGCAACCAAATCCATGCTTGGATGATAATAACCTTACTTTACCCCTTGATATGATATCCAGCTGAAAAATAATATTTTGGGACAAAGACAAATGATTGCAAAATCAACACTTGTATATTGCAAGGGCAGAGTTTACAACAAAGGTGCTTTGTAATGCTGTTTGTGGCAAGTTCTGACAGGTCTTGCCTCAGCAGTGGTTCATTACCTCTCATGGATCTTCCAGTCATTTG
The DNA here is from genome assembly GCA_038087875.1 of Malacoraja senta. Taxonomy (NCBI): domain Eukaryota; kingdom Metazoa; phylum Chordata; class Chondrichthyes; order Rajiformes; family Rajidae; genus Malacoraja; species Malacoraja senta. The sequence continues at coordinate 21,981 of JAXLNO010004329.1, forward strand.
CAGATGATTCCTGCAAAACTGGAGACTGTATTGCCAAGCACCATTGAAGTTACTGGCAATACCACACTCTGGGTGGTGCTCTTCTGCTGGACCATTTACCTGATCATCCCTTATAGGGTCCTAGTCATTCTTTGCACTATACCACTTAACTAACAATGGGAGGCAATGTGAATTCTTAGATTCATTTCCCAAAACCCAAATCACATTTTGCATCACTCGAGTGGTGAAATGCATGCTTTGGTCTAATTCTAGACCCACTGGGTAAAAAACCCGTTCTAATAGTATTTTTGCTGTTATCTTGGCACGGTTGATTTGGGTTGGGAAACTTCTATCCATTTGCTAAAGCTGTCCATGATTACGGGCACATATTTCTACCCTCCTTTTCATGATGATGGTGGCCCAGTGTAGTTATTCACAGCTCAAATGTACCTCAGGGTCATTCTGTGCACATTACACAATTGTTTACATAATAACACACCATCAGCAGCAGCCCTCCATTGCACTTTCAATGCCTTGATCTCCCTGCAAGTCATCGTGTTGAAAGATAATCAAATTCAGATTTTTCTCTGGTACCATAGCAACCTTCATAAAATACCATCCATTCTTTAATTTCCAACTTGCTTTCCCATGGTTGTTATTTTTTGGATTCCCTACGGATAAATTTCAACTCTTTTTCATCTTTGTCCCTCCTCCAAGTCCTCGACCTTCGTCTGCATCACTCGCCCTGTACTCCTGCAGTTTCTCAAATGTCGAGGCCTCTTCCTCAGTAATGTCTGCTCTTTTATTTTTTCTAGTGATCTTTTTAAATGTGCATTAACCTTTATCACTCAATATCTCGTCTTCAGCTTCCTCAGATTTATATAATTTTAACAAAAGGTGCTGAAGGTAAGGGTCTCCCCTCTTCTGTCATAAAGGAACAAACTCCATCAGGCTGCTACATCCATACTTACTGTCTGAATATATATCTTCTGGTTCAGGGAAGAGACCAGGATGTCCTAGCACTCAGGCCACTGCAGGCAACTTTGCCAATTGTGCATGCTGTTTTGGGAAATTGTATAGCCAATGTCATTACCTTCTTTCTTACTTAGTCGCCTAGGTAAATTCCAGTCTTTCGTTCCCCATCCAAAACCACTGAAGAAACAAAAAGTCCACAAAAAAAGTAATATGGTGTCTGTGATTTCTCTTGTAAGTGTATTCTGTCATGCCTGTTCTCTTTGTCACTTCTTCCCCTATTCCCTACCTTCTGTTTCAGCAAAAACAGTATCATGGGACTTGTTGTGACTGTTACCAGACTTATGGGTTTCTCATATGTACATCAGATTATGCAACATAAAAGTGAGAGTCTTCATTTGTTTTGTCTGAATATCTCTTCCTTGTTGTAACAACCTCCATTGTGCCATTCTGGTTTGGTTTACAATCCGGTCTTTAGGTCTCCTATCTAGCAGTATGTAGATTGACGTCAGTCTGTTATTCATCAACTACAGCTCGGCCTTCAACAGTATACTTTCCATCCAAACTTATCAAACTCAGAGAACTGGGTCTCAGCTCGTCCCTATGTAATATGGTGCATATGACGAATAAATCTGACTAATTGGACCCCGACTTCCTGATTCGCAGACCACAATTGATAGGAATTGGAAACAAATCCTCCTCGATAATCAACATGGAACACCTCAAGGTCTTGTGCTCAGACCCCTGCTCTACACTCTCTATACCCATGACTGTGTAGCTAGACACAGCTCTAATATCATCTTTAAATTTGCTGACTATACCACTGTTGTTTAACGAAAAACGGGGTAACAACAACGAACCAGAGTACAGGAGGGAGATTGATAATTTGATTGAATGTTGTGAGAACAGCAATTTTGCTCTCAATGTTAGCAAGGCCATGAAGCTGATTTCAGGACGGGAAAGCTGGGGATCCATGAACCTGTCTACGTCGACTAAAACCATTATCTCTGATTCTCTCTCCACAGATGTTGCCTAACCAGCATTTTCTGGTTTTATAAAAGAGTTGCGGTGACTGATGCCACAGATAGACTCTCCTAAAGGCCATTTGGCCCATCGAGTAAATACCAGCTCTAAGAACAATTCAGCTTGTCCCCAGCTCCTGTCCTCTCCTCATACATCAACAATTTATTTCCTTTCAATTAGTTAAATATTTTAATGTGAATTTTCCTTCCCTTCTCAAACCCCCCCCCTCCTCATCAAATCTAACAACTTTCTCAGATCTGACCAGAGAACTTTCCTTTATCTTGTTACTTTGCTTTCTATTGAATAACAATTTTGACTTTGAAGACCAAAGTGGCAATTATAACATAACCAAATGACTTAATGCCAAATGTAAGAAATAACATTTTGAATTAGAGAAGGGTAGAGGCTGAGTGGATAAAGCGACAGCTTTGCTACACAAAGTAAAGTTACAGTTCAACAGTTGCCTACGGCGATCCTCCAGTTTTGCCATTTATAAATTTTATGATC